>SJYX01005924.1:7217-60088 GCA_006410675.1 Oreotragus oreotragus | reverse complement strand
CTGTTGTTCCATGTCCAGTTCTAACTGTTGCTTCCTGACCTGCATATAGGTTTCTCAAGGGGCAGGTCAGGTGGTCTAGTATTTCCATCTCTTTCAGAATTTTCCAGTTTATTGTGATCCACACAGTCAAAGGCTTTGGCCTAGTCAATAAAGCAGAAATAGATGTTTTTCTGGAACTCTCTTGCTTTTTCCATGATCCAGCGGATGTTGGCAATTTGATCTCTGGCTCCTCTGCCTTTTCTAAAACCAGCTTGAACATCTGGAAGTTCACAGTTCACGTATTGCTGAAGCCTGGCTTGGAGAATTTTGAGCATTACTTTCCTAGCGTGTGAGATGAATGCAATTGTGTTGTAGTTTGAGCATTCTTTGGCATTGGAAAGAAAACTGACCTTGTCCAGTCCTGTGGAAACTCAGCCACTGCTGAGTTTTCCAAATTTGCTGGCATATTGAGTGCAGCGCTTTCACAGCATCATCTTTCAGGATTTGAAATAGCTCAACTGGAATTCCATCACCTCCACTAGCTTTGTTCGTAGTAATGCTTCTTAAGGCCCACTTGACTTCACATTCCAGGATTCTCATATCTTCTTTGGAGAAATATTTATTCTAATCATTTGCCCTTTTTAAAATTGGTTGTTTGTCTTTTAATTATTGATTTGTAGGCTTCTTTACATATTCTGAATATAAGTCCCTTGTCAAACATATGATTTGCAACTATATTCCTGTGTTCAATGTTGTCTTAATTTTGATGGAGTCTAATGTATTTATTTATGTTTTCTCTTGTGCTTTTGATTTCATGGTGTGAGATAGGGGTCCAACTTTATTCTCTTGCAGGTGGATATCCAGTTGTCCTAGCACCATTTGCTGAAAAGACTATTCTTTCCCCCATTGAATTGCCTTACCAGTCTTGTCAAAAATCAAATGATGATAAATGTGTAAGGATTTATTTCTAGACCCTTCAATTCTTTAAGCACTTTTTTTTTTTAACTTCAGTGAAGCCTGGTATCTTTGTTTCTGAAGTGTTGATGGTAATACCCATCCAGTAATCCTGTGAAAAGTAGACATTTTGTTAGTAAAATTCTTGTCCTCAAGCCTGTGTTTTCCCCTCCATATAATCTGACCTTGTGGTCAGGAGGTAAGTATAGTTGGCTCTGATTCAAATTTGCCTCTTTTATGAGGTGTATTGATGTTCTTCCCTTATTAAAATAGTGATAGTTATTAGTATTTTAAATATTTCCTAAAGGTGGACAGCATTCATTGTCTTACCTACTCTGAGGTAGAGTTAATGAAACAAACTTTGCTTTTGTTTTGAAGTTATCCTTTAAGTAATGGTGCCACAATAGTAAATACTGTGATTTTGATTTCTGCATATTTCTTTTATCACAGGTGATCCTTTCAAGGATGATCCTTTTGGGAAAATTGGTTAGTGTTTTATTGAAGTCCTTCTTAGCTTTAATTCTTCTTAATTATAAGCTTATGTTATATTTATGAATGAGATCACAGTTAGGTAGTCTTAGGAATGGACTTCCTTTTTATTCAGTTTTAAAATTGACCTAAGGCCTCACTAAGATGTTGTATGTACCTGGCATTTTCAGAGAAAAAAGTGACAGATACTTGTGAATTTGCTTAGTAAACTGTTAGCTATACTTTATAAAAAATAACATTAGTGCTTATACTTTGATGCTTTTAATACATCAAATGATTCTTTGATGCTTTTAATACACTATTTTTTTCTTATTAGCCAAGGATTAGATAAATAAAATGATCTACATTACTATAGGGTTTAGGACATTTTCCCCCCTACAATTACAGCTTATTACAGATCTTAAATAATTACTGTGTGAGGCTTTTTAAGATTCTTTCTCTGGGATTTTCACAAATCTGGTGTGCTATTTAGATATGTTTCCCAAACCTGTTCCAGACTGTTGGCTGTTATGATTGAGCCCAGAGAGAGAAATGCATTTAGAAATTTTTGTTGTTTCTTTGCTTCCCTGGTGGCTCAGATGGTAAAGAATCTCCTGCAGTGCAGCAGACCCGGGTTCAATCCCTGGGTCAGGAAGCTTTGTAGAGAAGGGAATGGCAGCCCACTCCAGTACTCTTGCCTGGAAAATCCCATGGACAGAGGAGCCTGGTGGGCTGCAGTCCATGGGGTCGCAGAAAGTCAGATATGGCTTAACGACTAACACTTTCACTTAACTTTCCTATGTGTTCTTTTTTTCTTTCTTCTTAGTTATAATAGCATAGAATAAGGGTCTTAAAAATGGGATCACTTGATATTATGTTCTAATTTAAAAAATCAGTTTATTAGGTGAAAAACTCTTTTATCAAAACCACAAAGAAAACTGTGATCCTTTCCCCACCCCCAAAATTAGAATCACCAGGTTAGAGAAAATTATTTAAACCTAGCGTATAGGCAACATTGTGTAATAAGTGTTGGAGTTATTGACTTGCTTTGAATGAGCAATGAACAAATAGGAAAGAATGTTAATTAAAACTGCTTAACTAGATATAGCTGTCTATACATTTTTATGACCCACATAAGTAGTCATAAAGTACCTGACTTAGACACTACAGGAGTTCAAAATGTCTTTTAATTAGGCAATTGTCATCGGTGACAGGAAGTTTAGAGTAATAATTTTTTAACCTCTCATATTTGTGTTGTTTCTTTTAGATCCGTTCGGTGGTGATCCTTTCAAAGGGTCAGATCCATTTGCATCTGACTGCTTCTTCAAGCAGTCTTCTACTGATCCTTTTGCCACTTCAAGTACTGACCCTTTCAGTGCAGCCAGCGATAGCAGTAATACATCGGTAAGTAGGAGGGTTAAAAATATGTTAAATGGACCACAGATGTTCTAAGTGAGTTTCTTTTTTTCTTTTTTAAGAGCAGACAGTTTATTGTCTGGTGAGATAACAAAATCATTAATCATTGCTAGATAGTAAATTTTTTGAGGGTAGGAACTATATCTTACAAAAATTTAGTACACATGTCCTGTCTGTACTTTGGTTCAGTGATCAGTAAATATATGTTAACTTCTGTTTAATTGTCAGAGAAGAGGTGGGAAAAAAGACAAATGTAGAAAAAAAAGCAATTTACCAATGGTAAAATCATACACTATTTGAGTCATCTTTCAAATCCGAAAGATAGAAATAATTCAGTAGGTACTCACTCTAGACAAGAAAATTGTTTGCCAGACTGCCATAACTCCTGGGAATGAGACTCATACCTTTACCTTTCTTGTAAATCCTGTTCCTTCCATGTGGCAATATAAGGCATTTAGATAACAAGCAAAGAACTTACTGGCCTACCATATTTTGTCTTTGAGAAAATGAGTATACAGTGGATCTTTTTTATTCTGTCTACAAATAGATGAGTTAAGTGAGTTTCTTGAAATACACAGTGACGAAAGAATTCTCTTGCAGATTACTTCTGATGGGCGATATAAAAATTTCAATCTCATTGAACCTATCTAGTTTTTGATTCAGACTGGCATTTCACACTGTGAGCACCCACTGAACTTGACAGAATACTCATGTTATCCAAATACTAAGTCCACCCTTCAAAGGACAAAATATGATCCCATTGGGAATTTTAAAAATAAATGATTAGGAATCCATAAGCTAGTCTCCAGTAAAGCTTTTTGAAAATATTTGGTATGCATTATTGAAATAATGAAATCAGTTTAAAGGGAACAGCATTGATCTTTAAAAAAAAATCATTTCTGTTATTTTGTGGACATATCTAGAGTGTTATTCTTGTAAAGATGTATTAATTCCCACTAAATGTCAGACTGTCTTGATAATATACATAGTACAACAATTACTATTTAATAACCACCCACTATGATCCAAGTACTGTTGTGGGCTTTATATTCATAGTTTTTAATCTTCATGTCAGTCTTACAAAGTAGGTGTTGGTGTCCCTATTTTAACAATAAGAACAATGGAACTCAGAAAAATTAACTAAGGTCAGACAACCAAGTCTGGAGACTTTGAAAACAAAGGCTTTGAAAACAAAATCTTTCTATTAGGATATTTAAACACATGCAAAATAGAGTAACATAATGAAGTATTTTAACCTGTGCATATCTATAGCTCAATTTCAATAATTATCAGTGGTTTTGGAGAGGTTTTTAATTTTTTTTCCTTGTTCGTTTGGTTTTTTTAAGTTTTTATTTGAAGGCTTATTTTTTGAGACAGGATATTTCACACCTGGAAGTAAACCAGATCTAGAAAGGAGCAGTTGCTTGATAGACATGTGAAGCAGAAATTTTGTCTTTTAATACTCTTAGATTAAAAGAACTTCCTTAAAAGCGTAATTGATTATTTTAAAGGTAATAAACTTTGGTATTCCTGAATAGCTTCCTTACTGTATTCAGTAAAGAACCACTTGGCCAGCAACTGGTGTTTTCCACTGTTGTAAAACTAAGCAAATGCCTCTGTAACTGAATATTTGTGGTTTCCACAGGCTACTGGATACTCTGTGTTCCTACAACACTCAGTTCGTAGTGTGGACCCATTTGCCAAATTCTTCTTGAATTGCCTGCAACCTGAATTCTTTCCCTCTCACCTTATTTTAGCCTCTTGTTATTTACTCTTATTGTTTAAAAAGCAAGAGGCCAAAGCAACTCTTCCTAATTTAAAAATAAGCATGTTTCTTTTCCTCTCCCCTGGTGAAATTTTTCTACTGTTCATTCTACTTTTTCCCCTTTCTGCCCGGTTTTTGAAAGCAGAAGTGCCCTAGCTGACAGCTCTTAATTTCTCCATTCTAAACTGCAAACTAAACACCAAATTGGCAATATAATAATATTACATTTATCTAATTTCTTCTCTGTGCCAGGCATGGTGCTAAGTTCTTTTCATGTGTTAACCTCATTTAAGTATCATAATAATCCTATGAGGCTCGTGTATCATCCTCATTTTAAAGATAAATGAGAGGTTATTATGTGTAAGTAAGTTAGTAAGTGACAGAACTAAATTCAGACTCTATCTCACCAAAATCTAAGGTCCTCACCACTGTAGTCTAAGATTCAGACTCATTTTTTCCTAACTACAAGCCCCTGCTTTTGATCATTTATCTTCTTTTCAAACAGGCCTCTGTTAATGCCTTAAGATACAGATCTCTCCCCACAAGTCTTTTTTGTTCCTTCAAGGATGGTCTCTTTTCTCAGAGGGACATACTTTTTAAAAACAAGCCAAAACAACAAGTGCCATTTTCTTCTATCCTAGCTAGCTAGCATATGGTAGCTACATGCTAAGTCATACTGTGAAAGGAGGGAATGGATGGCTGATGTAGAGAAGAGAGAATTTCAGTGATAAATTAAGTTAGGTGACATTATAGGAGGATTTGGAACATTAATTATAAAATCACACCATCTGAATTTTAGTCATGAAAATTACTTTCGTATATTAAATTGCCTAATTACCAAACTGAACATAATATAAAGAGAGTTTTGTGGGTGCTTACTCCTTCATGGGCTGCACAGTCCATCCTGTTCCTCTTGCTGTCTCAGTGCCCTTTTAGGGTACGTGCACAGTGTGTGGGCTTCCCATGTGGCACTAATGGTAAGGAACCTGCCTGCCAATCCAGGAGACGTAGAGACCCAGGTTCAATCCCTGGGTTGGGAAGATCCCCTGGAGGAGGACGTGGCAACCCACTCCAGTATCCCTGCCTGAAGAATCCCATAGACAGAGGAGCCTGGCAGGTTACAGTCCGTGGGGTCACCAAGAGTCAGACACGACTGAAGCAACTTAACACTCATGCACAGTGTATGATAAAGGAATAGAATTAAATCTGACAGACATATAGGTCTACTTTTTCTATTTCTCTCTCTGTGATGGTAAATAAAATTTACAAGCTGTTTAAAACCAGATCTCTTAGTTTTTCCTTCTCTCACAGTTGAGAGAAAAAGCATTAATAGTTGGTGACTTGTGTTATCATGTCAGTGACTGTCTCACATTGGTGTTTTAACTATCATATTAGGAACCAGGGAGAGTTACTTTGCTATACAGACCAGCTTGATTTTTTTTTCCCCCTTGATTGCTGTTTATTCATTTAGCGGATAATCAGAGTACAAGCTAGTGTGTTCATTTTATAAAAATGTAAGTTAACCAGTTAAAATTTTCAGTTCTAAAAACATCACTAGTTATTCTTTCTGCAAGTAGTTTTTTTTTAATGGGTCCTGTTTTATAAAAAAGAGAATATACTGTAAGTCCAAGTGAGCATTGTTTCTCTCTTATCAAATACATCTGTATTATTTGAGCTTTGTAATATCCTTTGACGTTCATTGTAATACCTAAGTTCTTGATGATTAGAAGTAGATTGTGTATATACAGATGACATTGATAGTCATGAGTCAGAGTAGGAGATAAATATTCCAAAACTCTTTTTGTCCCCGTTTTATCTAATTGTATGCCAAGACTTTTAGCCTGCCTCTTAAAAAGAACCTGATGCCAGAAAGTTCAGTTACCTTCCTAGATATACATTTTGTTTGACTATGATTTAAAACCAAGCTGAAGTAGGAAGATAGTTCAGTAGTCAGAATCTCTGGCTTCTATAAAACATTACAAAGTCCTCACTCTTTGTAGCCATTCACACTTACCATTTGATCCAGATTTTTTACATGGCGTATTATTGAAAGTGGCTGAATTTTTTGTTTTAATAGAAAGCATTCTCTGTCTCTCTCTCTCTCTCACACACACACACACACACACACACACACATAAACGTTAGAGGAAGTTGGGTGAAGGGAATATAAGAGGTCTTGTGTTATCTTTATAGCTGTTCTAGCAATCTACAGTTATTTCAAAATGAAATAGTGTGCATCTAAACAAGTAGCAAAATTATGAAGGAAAGAAATGGATACCAATGCCAGGGTAATAATGATCTTTACAGAGGGGAGGGATGGGATTGTGATTAAAGCAGGCACATGAAGACTTTTGCGATGTTGGCAGTTTCATAGATGTTCACTTGATACCTTTTATTAAATGGTTCATAATGTTCCATACATTTTTCTGAATGTATGTTATGTTTTACAGTAAAAGATTAGAAAATGATATGAATCATTTCAATTTAATAAGATTGCAAATCAGTAGGGGTAAACGTTTGTTCCTAATGCCTTGTTTTTCTTAATTAGTTTAGAGTTTGTGAAGAATATTTTCTTTGGTGTGGCAATAAACTTTTAGCTATGAGAAGTTTCATCTCTTAATCATGACTTTGTGTAATTTGTTTAGGTAGAAACATTAAAGTACAATGATCCTTTTGCTCCTGGTGGAACAGTTGTTGTTGCAGCAAGCGATTCAGGTAAGGAAATAATTTTCTTTGAACAGTAAACATCACCCTTTCTTTCAACTTCTTTTTTTTTGGTCTTCATCAAATATATTCTCCTACTTACTTGCTTATGGCTTTAAGATTATTGCATAGTTATTAGATTGGTACAAAAGTAATTGTGCTTTCAGACCCTGAATTTTAAATCATTTTAACTAGGGTCAAAGCTGTGGTTTTTCCAGGAGTCATGTTTGGATGTGAGAGTTGGACCTTAAAGAAGGCTGAGTGCTGAAGAATTAATGCTTTTGAACTGTGGTGTTGGAGAAGACTCTTGCAAGCCCTTTGTAATACAAGGAGATCAAAACAGTCAATCCTAAAGGAAATCAACCCTGAATATTCATTGGAAGGACTAAAGCTGAAGCTGAAGCTCCAATACTTTGGCCACCTGATGCGAAGAGCAGACTCATGGGAAAAGACCCTGATGCTGGGAAAGATTGAGGGCAGGAGGAGAAGGGGCAGCAGAGGACAAGATGGTTGGATGGCATCACTGACTCAATAAATGCTTCTTAAGGCCCACTTGACTTCACATTCCAGGATTCTCATATCTTCTTTGGAGAAATATTTATTCTAATCATTTGCCCTTTTTAAAATTGGTTGTTTGTCTTTTAATTATTGATTTGTAGGCTTCTTTACATATTCTGAATATAAGTCCCTTGTCAAACATATGATTTGCAACTATATTCCTGTGTTCAATGTTGTCTTAATTTTGATGGAGTCTAATGTATTTATTTATGTTTTCTCTTGTGCTTTTGATTTCATGGTGTGAGATAGGGGTCCAACTTTATTCTCTTGCAGGTGGATATCCAGTTGTCCTAGCACCATTTGCTGAAAAGACTATTCTTTCCCCCATTGAATTGCCTTACCAGTCTTGTCAAAAATCAAATGATGAAAATGTGTAAGGATTTATTTCTAGACCCTTCAATTCTTTAAGCACTTTTTTTTTTTAACTTCAGTGAAGCCTGGTATCTTTGTTTCTGAAGTGTTGATGGTAATACCCATCCAGTAATCCTGTGAAAAGTAGACATTTTGTTAGTAAAATTCTTGTCCTCAAGCCTGTGTTTTCCCCTCCATATAATCTGACCTTGTGGTCAGGAGGTAAGTATAGTTGGCTCTGATTCAAATTTGCCTCTTTTATGAGGTGTATTGATGTTCTTCCCTTATTAAAATAGTGATAGTTATTAGTATTTTAAATATTTCCTAAAGGTGGACAGCATTCATTGTCTTACCTACTCTGAGGTAGAGTTAATGAAACAAACTTTGCTTTTGCTTTGAAGTTATCCTTTAAGTAATGGTGCCACAATAGTAAATACTGTGATTTTGATTTCTGCATATTTCTTTTATCACAGGTGATCCTTTCAAGGATGATCCTTTTGGGAAAATTGGTTAGTGTTTTATTGAAGTCCTTCTTAGCTTTAATTCTTCTTAATTATAAGCTTATGTTATATTTATGAATGAGATCACAGTTAGGTAGTCTTAGGAATGGACTTCCTTTTTATTCAGTTTTAAAATTGACCTAAGGCCTCACTAAGATGTTGTATGTACCTGGCATTTTCAGAGAAAAAGTGACAGATACTTGTGAATTTGCTTAGTAAACTGTTAGCTATACTTTATAAAAAATAACATTAGTGCTTATACTTTGATGCTTTTAATACATCAAATGATTCTTTGATGCTTTTAATACACTATTTTTTTCTTATTAGCCAAGGATTAGATAAATAAAATGATCTACATTACTATAGGGTTTAGGACATTTTCCCCCCTACAATTACAGCTTATTACAGATCTTAAATAATTACTGTGTGAGGCTTTTTAAGATTCTTTCTCTGGGATTTTCACAAATCTGGTGTGCTATTTAGATATGTTTCCCAAACCTGTTCCAGACTGTTGGCTGTTATGATTGAGCCCAGAGAGAGAAATGCATTTAGAAATTTTTGTTGTTTCTTTGCTTCCCTGGTGGCTCAGATGGTAAAGAATCTCCTGCAGTGCAGCAGACCCAGGTTCAATCCCTGGGTCAGGAAGCTTTGTAGAGAAGGGAATGGCAGCCCACTCCAGTACTCTTGCCTGGAAAATCCCATGGACAGAGGAGCCTGGTGGGCTGCAGTCCATGGGGTCGCAGAAAGTCAGATATGGCTTAACGACTAACACTTTCACTTAACTTTCCTATGTGTTCTTTTTTTCTTTCTTCTTAGTTATAATAGCATAGAATAAGGGTCTTAAAAATGGGATCACTTGATATTATGTTCTAATTTAAAAAATCAGTTTATTAGGTGAAAAACTCTTTTATCAAAACCACAAAGAAAACTGTGATCCTTTCCCCACCCCCAAAATTAGAATCACCAGGTTAGAGAAAATTATTTAAACCTAGCGTATAGGCAACATTGTGTAATAAGTGTTGGAGTTATTGACTTGCTTTGAATGAGCAATGAACAAATAGGAAAGAATGTTAATTAAAACTGCTTAACTAGATATAGCTGTCTATACATTTTTATGACCCACATAAGTAGTCATAAAGTACCTGACTTAGACGCTACAGGAGTTCAAAATGTCTTTTAATTAGGCAATTGTCATCGGTGACAGGAAGTTTAGAGTAATAATTTTTTAACCTCTCATATTTGTGTTGTTTCTTTTAGATCCATTCGGTGGTGATCCTTTCAAAGGGTCAGATCCATTTGCATCTGACTGCTTCTTCAAGCAGTCTTCTACTGATCCTTTTGCCACTTCAAGTACTGACCCTTTCAGTGCAGCCAGCGATAGCAGTAATACATCGGTAAGTAGGAGGGTTAAAAATATGTTAAATGGACCACAGATGTTCTAAGTGAGTTTCTTTTTCTCTTTTTTAAGAGCAGACAGTTTATTGTCTGGTGAGATAACAAAATCATTAATCATTGCTAGATAGTAAATTTTTTGAGGGTAGGAACTATATCTTACAAAAATTTAGTACACATGTCCTGTCTGTACTTTGGTTCAGTGATCAGTAAATATATGTTAACTTCTGTTTAATTGTCAGAGAAGAGGTGGGAAAAAAGACAAATGTAGAAAAAAAAGCAATTTACCAATGGTAAAATCATACACTATTTGAGTCATCTTTCAAATCCGAAAGATAGAAATAATTCAGTAGGTACTCACTCTAGACAAGAAAATTGTTTGCCAGACTGCCATAACTCCTGGGAATGAGACTCATACCTTTACCTTTCTTGTAAATCCTGTTCCTTCCATGTGGCAATATAAGGCATTTAGATAACAAGCAAAGAACTTACTGGCCTACCATATTTTGTCTTTGAGAAAATGAGTATACAGTGCATCTTTTTTATTCTGTCTACAAATAGATGAGTTAAGTGAGTTTCTTGAAATACACAGTGACGAAAGAATTCTCTTGCAGATTACTTCTGATGGGCGATATAAAAATTTCAATCTCATTGAACCTATCTAGTTTTTGATTCAGACTGGCATTTCACACTGTGAGCACCCACTGAACTTGACAGAATACTCATGTTATCCAAATACTAAGTCCACCCTTCAAAGGACAAAATATGATCCCATTGGGAATTTTAAAAATAAATGATTAGGAATCCATAAGCTAGTCTCCAGTAGAGCTTTTTGAAAATATTTGGTATGCATTATTGAAATAATGAAATCAGTTTAAAGGAAACAGCATTGATCTTAAAAAAAAAATCATTTCTGTTATTTTGTGGACATATCTAGAGTGTTATTCTTGTAAAGATGTATTAATTCCCACTAAATGTCAGACTGTCTTGATAATATACATAGTACAACAATTACTATTTAATAACCACCCACTATGATCCAAGTACTGTTGTGGGCTTTATGTTCATAGTTTTTAATCTTCATGTCAGTCTTACAAAGTAGATGTTGGTGTCCCTATTTTAACAATAAGAACAATGGAACTCAGAAAAATTAACTAAGGTCAGACAACCAAGTCTGGAGACTTTGAAAACAAAGGCTTTGAAAACAAAATCTTTCTATTAGGATATTTAAACACATGCAAAATAGAGTAACATAATGAAGTATTTTAACCTGTGCATATCTATAGCTCAATTTCAATAATTATCAGTGGTTTTGGAGAGGTTTTTAATTTTTTTTCCTTGTTCGTTTGGTTTTTTTAAGTTTTTATTTGAAGGCTTATTTTTTGAGACAGGATATTTCACACCTGGAAGTAAACCAGATCTAGAAAGGAGCAGTTGCTTGATAGACATGTGAAGCAGAAATTTTGTCTTTTAATACTCTTAGATTAAAAGAACTTCCTTAAAAGCATAATTGATTATTTTAAAGGTAATAAACTTTGGTATTCCTGAATAGCTTCCTTACTGTATTCAGTAAAGAACCACTTGGCCAGCAACTGGTGTTTTCCACTGTTGTAAAACTAAGCAAATGCCTCTGTAACTGAATATTTGTGGTTTCCACAGGCTACTGGATACTCTGTGTTCCTACAACACTCAGTTCGTAGTGTGGACCCATTTGCCAAATTCTTCTTGAATTGCCTGCAACCTGAATTCTTTCCCTCTCACCTTATTTTAGCCTCTTGTTATTTACTCTTATTGTTTAAAAAGCAAGAGGCCAAAGCAACTCTTCCTAATTTAAAAATAAGCATGTTTCTTTTCCTCTCCCCTGGTGAAATTTTTCTACTGTTCATTCTACTTTTTCCCCTTTCTGCCCGGTTTTTGAAAGCAGAAGTGCCCTAGCTGACAGCTCTTAATTTCTCCATTCTAAACTGCAAACTAAACACCAAATTGGCAATATAATAATATTACATTTATCTAATTTCTTCTCTGTGCCAGGCATGGTGCTAAGTTCTTTTCATGTGTTAACCTCATTTAAGTATCATAATAATCCTATGAGGCTCGTGTATCATCCTCATTTTAAAGATAAATGAGAGGTTATTATGTGTAAGTAAGTTAGTAAGTGACAGAACTAAATTCAGACTCTATCTCACCAAAATCTAAGGTCCTCACCACTGTAGTCTAAGATTCAGACTCATTTTTTCCTAACTACAAGCCCCTGCTTTTGATCATTTATCTTCTTTTCAAACAGGCCTCTGTTAATGCCTTAAGATACAGATCTCTCCCCACAAGTCTTTTTTGTTCCTTCAAGGATGGTCTCTTTTCTCAGAGGGACATACTTTTTAAAAACAAGCCAAAACAACAAGTGCCATTTTCTTCTATCCTAGCTAGCTAGCATATGGTAGCTACATGCTAAGTCATACTGTGAAAGGAGGGAATGGATGGCTGATGTAGAGAAGAGAGAATTTCAGTGATAAATTAAGTTAGGTGACATTATAGGAGGATTTGGAACATTAATTATAAAATCACACCATCTGAATTTTAGTCATGAAAATTACTTTCGTATATTAAATTGCCTAATTACCAAACTGAACATAATATAAAGAGAGTTTTGTGGGTGCTTACTCCTTCATGGGCTGCACAGTCCATCCTGTTCCTCTTGCTGTCTCAGTGCCCTTTTAGGGTACGTGCACAGTGTGTGGGCTTCCCATGTGGCACTAATGGTAAGGAACCTGCCTGCCAATCCAGGAGACGTAGAGACCCAGGTTCAATCCCTGGGTTGGGAAGATCCCCTGGAGGAGGACGAGGCAACCCACTCCAGTATCCCTGCCTGAAGAATCCCATAGACAGAGGAGCCTGGCAGGTTACAGTCCGTGGGGTCACCAAGAGTCAGACACGACTGAAGCAACTTAACACTCATGCACAGTGTATGATAAAGGAATAGAATTAAATCTGACAGACATATAGGTCTACTTTTTCTATTTCTCTCTCTGTGATGGTAAATAAAATTTACAAGCTGTTTAAAACCAGATCTCTTAGTTTTTCCTTCTCTCACAGTTGAGAGAAAAAGCATTAATAGTTGGTGACTTGTGTTATCATGTCAGTGACTGTCTCACATTGGTGTTTTAACTATCATATTAGGAACCAGGGAGAGTTACTTTGCTATACAGACCAGCTTGATTTTTTTTTCCCCCTTGATTGCTGTTTATTCATTTAGCGGATAATCAGAGTACAAGCTAGTGTGTTCATTTTATAAAAATGTAAGTTAACCAGTTAAAATTTTCAGTTCTAAAAACATCACTAGTTATTCTTTCTGCAAGTAGTTTTTTTTTAATGGGTCCTGTTTTATAAAAAAGAGAATATACTGTAAGTCCAAGTGAGCATTGTTTCTCTCTTATCAAATACATCTGTATTATTTGAGCTTTGTAATATCCTTTGACGTTCATTGTAATACCTAAGTTCTTGATGATTAGAAGTAGATTGTGTATATACAGATGACATTGATAGTCATGAGTCAGAGTAGGAGATAAATATTCCAAAACTCTTTTTGTCCCCGTTTTATCTAATTGTATGCCAAGACTTTTAGCCTGCCTCTTAAAAAGAACCTGATGCCAGAAAGTTCAGTTACCTTCCTAGATATACATTTTGTTTGACTATGATTTAAAACCAAGCTGAAGTAGGAAGATAGTTCAGTAGTCAGAATCTCTGGCTTCTATAAAACATTACAAAGTCCTCACTCTTTGTAGCCATTCACACTTACCATTTGATCCAGATTTTTTACATGGCGTATTATTGAAAGTGGCTGAATTTTTTGTTTTAATAGAAAGCATTCTCTGTCTCTCTCTCTCTCTCACACACACACACACACACACACACACACATAAACGTTAGAGGAAGTTGGGTGAAGGGAATATAAGAGGTCTTGTGTTATCTTTATAGCTGTTCTAGCAATCTACAGTTATTTCAAAATGAAATAGTGTGCATCTAAACAAGTAGCAAAATTATGAAGGAAAGAAATGGATACCAATGCCAGGGTAATAATGATCTTTACAGAGGGGAGGGATGGGATTGTGATTAAAGCAGGCACATGAAGACTTTTGCGATGTTGGCAGTTTCATAGATGTTCACTTGATACCTTTTATTAAATGGTTCATAATGTTCCATA
The DNA here is from genome assembly GCA_006410675.1 of Oreotragus oreotragus. Lineage (NCBI taxonomy): Eukaryota > Metazoa > Chordata > Mammalia > Artiodactyla > Bovidae > Oreotragus > Oreotragus oreotragus. Next base: position 45,804 of record SJYX01005924.1, on the reverse strand, counting down.
CATTTTTCTGAATGTATGTTATGTTTTACAGTAAAAGATTAGAAAATGATATGAATCATTTCAATTTAATAAGATTGCAAATCAGTAGGGGTAAACGTTTGTTCCTAATGCCTTGTTTTTCTTAATTAGTTTAGAGTTTGTGAAGAATATTTTCTTTGGTGTGGCAATAAACTTTTAGCTATGAGAAGTTTCATCTCTTAATCATGACTTTGTGTAATTTGTTTAGGTAGAAACATTAAAGTACAATGATCCTTTTGCTCCTGGTGGAACAGTTGTTGTTGCAGCAAGCGATTCAGGTAAGGAAATAATTTTCTTTGAACAGTAAACATCACCCTTTCTTTCAACTTCTTTTTTTTTGGTCTTCATCAAATATATTCTCCTACTTACTTGCTTATGGCTTTAAGATTATTGCATAGTTATTAGATTGGTACAAAAGTAATTGTGCTTTCAGACCCTGAATTTTAAATCATTTTAACTAGGGTCAAAGCTGTGGTTTTTCCAGGAGTCATGTTTGGATGTGAGAGTTGGACCTTAAAGAAGGCTGAGTGCTGAAGAATTAATGCTTTTGAACTGTGGTGTTGGAGAAGACTCTTGCAAGCCCTTTGTAATACAAGGAGATCAAAACAGTCAATCCTAAAGGAAATCAACCCTGAATATTCATTGGAAGGACTAAAGCTGAAGCTGAAGCTCCAATACTTTGGCCACCTGATGTGAAGAGCAGACTCATGGGAAAAGACCCTGATGCTGGGAAAGATTGAGGGCAGGAGGAGAAGGGGCAGCAGAGGACAAGATGGTTGGATGGCATCACTGACTCAATAGACATGAGTTTGAACAAGCACTGGGAGCTGGTGAAGGACAGGGAAGCCTGGTGTGCTGCAGTTCCCGAGGTCTCAAAGAGTCAGACACAAATGAACAACTGAACAACAATAGTAACGGGGTCAAACACATCTGCAGTAATCCAAATAGAAGCTATTAAAGTCAACACAGTTTTTCCAATGAGAAATAAATTTTATTCCTGAAGCATAAAAATTTGTGCTTCAGGGTTTGACAAACTCTTGGAAAACATTTTCTGCATCCTGCTGGTTGTGGAAGCATTTTCCCTGTAAAAAGTTGTTGAGATACTTGAAGAAGTGTTAGTCAGTTGGTGAGAGGTCAGGTGAATACAGCAGATGAGCAAAAACTTCATTGCCCAATTTGTTCAATTTTTGAAGTGTTGGTTGGTTGACATGTGGTAGGGTGTTGTCTCAGAAAAGAATTGGGTCCTTTTATTGATCAATGCCAGCTGTGAGTGTTGCAATTTTCCATTCATCTTATCGATTTACTGGGCATACTTCTCAGATGTAATGGTTCCGCTGTGATTCAGAAAGCTGTAGTGGATCAAACCACCAGACAGTGACCATGACCCTTTTTTGGTGCAAGTTTGGCTTTGGGAAGTGCTTTGGAGCTTCTTCTCTGTCCAACCACTGACCTATTTGTTGCTGGTTGTATAAAAATCTGCTTTTCATCGCACCTCACAATCAAGTAGAGAAATGATTCATTGTTACATAGAATAAGAGAAGACAACACTTAAAGGTGATGATTTTTTTTGATTTGCGGTCAGTTCTTGAGGCACTAGCTTCTTGAGCTTTTTCACCTTTCCAGTTTGCTTCAAATCCCAAATGACTGTAGAATGATCAACGCTGAGTTCTTGGGCAGCGTCTTGTGTCAGATGATCAGCTTCAGTGATTGCTCTCAGTTGGTGGTTGTGAACTTCTCATGGCTGGCCACTTTTCTTCTCACCTTCAAGGCTCTTGTCTCCTTTGCAAAGCTTCTTGAACTACCAGTGCACTGTACATTCATCAGCAGTTTCTGGGCCAAATGCATTGTTGATTTTGCGAGTCATCTCTGCTTCTTTGACCCATTTTTGAACTTAAATATGAAGATCACTCTAATTTGCTTTTTGTCTAACATCATTTTCATAGTCTGCAGTGCATCTAAAATAAACAGCAAGTAAAATTTATTAACAAAAAGCATAAAACAGGAAATGCACATCAAAATGATGTATAACATAATCACATTTAAGAATGTATTCCAATATCAAATGGCAAATTTCAACAATATTAAACCGCAATTACTTTTGCACCAACCTAAATATATCCTATTATGTTCTACCAATAAAAACAATGGTGTTTGTATATTACTTTCCACTTTTTTTTTTATCATTTATTATCTCATTTGCTGTTCGTGTTAAAGAGCTTAATATGTACTCTAGCAAATGTCAATAAAACCGATAAAAATGTTTTTTTGCTTTATAAAAGACAGTGTTCTTGGCAGTTTCAAAGTCAGCATTGATTCTTATGGATCGTGACCTAAATTTAAAAATCAGTGGCTTCCCATATTAGCAAAACTCCCTTGGGATTTTCCATGTTTCTCCAACAAAAATATTACAGGGAAAAAAAAAAGAGAAGGGGGAAGGAACTTAAAAGTAAAAACAAATATAAGGAGCATATCACGTAAATAATATTTGTAGATCTTGCTTGTACTTGATTTGAATAAATCAAGTAAAAAAAGATTTATGAGATGAAAGAAACTTGGACAGATTGACATTAAGAAATTTTTTAATTTTTTAAGATGATATGAAAATGCTATTTTAGTTTTGTCTTTTAAAAAACAGTCTTCAGAGTTCCCTGTCAGTGCAGTGGTTAAGACTCTGCACTTCCACTGTAAGGAGCACAGGTTCAATCCCTTGTCAGGGAGCTAAGATCACACATGCCGCATAGCTTGGCCCAAACCAGAGAAACTAAACAAATCTTTATCTTAGAGATACATTATGTCAGATTTAGAGATGAAGTGATTAAACTGGGGTTTGTGTCAAAATAATCTTGTGGAGTGAATAAACAAGTGTGTTTAGGAAATAAAGTTGCTAAGAACTTAAGCTAAGCAATAAATATATGAGGGTTCATTATACTAGCTTTTTATTTTTATCTGCTTTTAATTTTTCATTATAAAAGAGTCTTTGCCTTTTAACACACCCCGAGTATGTCATACCTTTATTTATTTAGTTAGGCTGCACCTTGCAACATGTGGAACTTCCCAGATCAAAGATTGCACTGATACCCCCTGTAGTGGAAGTGCAGAGTCTTAACACTGAACCACCAAATAAATCCAGTATTCCCATTTTAAAGGTCAGGAAACTGAAGATAGGAACATTAAGTAACTTGGTCAAGATTTACAGTTTTATTAGATTTGAACGATAAAGCCAAAATTCAAACCTATGTCTGGTAGTCTAAAAGCTTTTTCAACTAAGTAACTGTTTCTTTCTTTCTATTCAATAGTTATTGTCTAGGAGAGCAGGGAATTAGAAGTTGACTCAAACATGTAAATACTTCAATATTATGCTAAAAATAGGATGCCTTATTTTTCCAGATGAAAATAGAGTGAGTTATTGAGTGTAGAAATTTGCTAATTGTGACAAATTGAGGATTATGAGTGTAGAGAAAGATTAATACAGAAATGCCTTCATAATTTGAATTTCTTGTGCAAATATCAAGATGATACTTAACAGTGTGCGTTATTTGTTTTCAGCTTGAAAATTAATATCAAGCAGATATGTAGAAAAAAAGATTTAATGTAGTGCTGGGTTTGGATTTAACCCAAAATTTAGAACTACAGCAAATAAGATTTCTAAAAGGCTTATTGTAATAAACGTGGTCAGATTGTATCTTTTTAAAATACATGTGCTCTTTTAGAGTCTCAATTTTGAACTGATGAATTAATGTATTGATAGGGATATTATATGATAAGAAAGGATAACCTAAGAGAATAAAATGAAAGGTTAATACATTTTAATTAACTCTTGATTGCCCTCACTGAGAAATGGTAAGTGCCATGAGAATTCATTAACGCTGCAAGCATTTAAGGAAAAGGGAGATGGCCTCCCTTTAGGGCAACTCATGAATGATTTCAGAGCAGAAGGTGGCCTTCGTGGTATGCCTTGAAAGAATGGCCTACATAAGTAGATATGGGAAGAGTAGTTAAAGCAAAGAGAGTAACATGAGTGAGGAATGGAGGAAGGACGTATAGTGCATGTTCAAAGAAAAACAGACATTTTGATAAGGTTTACTTACAGATAGAGGAATAATCAGGTTAATTAAGGCTAAAGCAGTAAATTGTGATCTCACTGTAGGTTTCTGTTGCCTCTGTTGGTCTTCTCTTTGATTTCCAGTTCCTGGCTCATTTCCTGTAAAGTGGTAGGGTAAATGACTATAGTAGACTGGAAGTGGGCTAAGGTTTGTTATTATCATCATAGTAATAGATACCATTTACTGAGTACTTGCTTAGTTCCAGCACTACATGTGCTATCTTCTCATATTTGATCTTGTTTAATTCTCAGAGCAACTACCTGAGAAAATTGCTGTTATGTTTATTGTGCAGACAAGGAGAGCCAAGAAATGGAGAGATGAAGCCATTTCACGAGGTTAAGGAAGTAGTAATAGATGGACTCAGATTCAGATGATGTCTCTAGTTTTCTACCAACCTCTTTGGTCCTTCCTTCTCTCTCTTTTCTAATTCTTTCTCTTCTCCCCAAGTTCTTTATGTTGTGTTGTTCTAGGTCTTAGACTCTAAACTTATCTTCTCTGTCTGTATTCTTGGGGTTCTCATCTGGTTTTATGGTTTTACATACTCTCTCCGTGTTGGTTTCTAACTCTAGCCACACTTTTTCCCATGAACTCCAGACACCTGTATCCAGTTATATATTGACATCTCCACTCAAACATCTTATAGATACGTCTAACACAACATGTCTAACACCAAACACCTAATCTTCCTCCCCAAACCTGCTTCTCTTGAATCTTTCCCCATCTTTTTTTTTTTCCCTCAAATCAAAAGACGTTTTATTGCCTCTTTAAAACATCACAGTTGAGTCCATAGAACCATCTGGCATCTTGCTGTTTCTGCAGCCAGACCACTCAGATCTTATTCATCAGCCTGCTGAACTGTTCCTTTTTCAGAAACATAGATACCATCCAAAATTTTTCTGATATCCTTGTCTTCAACTGTGGAGGCTTGCTGAATCAAAGCAGCCAAATTTGACACAAGTTCATTATCGTTTGCTTCAAGAATCATCTTATCTTTCTGGGTTTGACATACTGAACAAGCAGCCCCTGGCCTCATCCGAACCCTGTGGATGTATTTTTCACCCAGAAAATTGGAGATTTCAGCAAGAGAACCAGTCTTCTTAATAACAATGCTGATGGGGAAGTGGACATAAACAGACCTCATCTTGTAACAGAAGCCCAATGTAACACCCTTGATCATGCTCTGACTACAGATCCTGTGAACAGTTGCCAATTCCTTTCTGTTTCCCCACCATATGTCAGCCCAGAGTCTCTTCTTTTTCTTTCCAAGGAGACTGAGTTCTACATTGATGTGATTGAAGGGTACCTCTTGGGCCCTTCACAATAACTATCTGTCCTTTCAGAGTAATGTCAAAAATTTTTCCGGAACGTTGACAGTCTGCTGAGAATGGTCTTCATTCTCACAGTAAATGCAGCAAAGAGCTTTCCCCATCGTAATTCATGGTAATTTCATCTTTAACATTGCCAAGACCTAAAATCTTAGAATCATCCTTGCTTCTTTTTTTCTCTCTTACTCTGTCTCTCATGTATCAAGAAATGTTACTGATTCTACCTTCAAATTATATACAGCCTATATGGAAAAGCCTTACCATTGGCCTAAAGCTATCTGATAATATCTCATTGTTATTACCTTTACTCTCTCTGCTCCAATCACACTGACCTTACTTTTGCTCAAGAAACAGGCTCATGTTCCTTGGGCCCTTTACTCTTAGCTGTCCCCCATTCCTAGGATGATTTTTCTCCATATATCCACAAGATGATCTCTGTTACTTCTAACAAATCTTGGCCAAAATGTCACTGTATCATCTAGCCCAGCACTCCCACCATAATGTTCTTTACTCCTTCTTACTGTATTTTGGCTTATTACCTTCTAGTGTATTAAGTAAATTTCTGTGTTTTTCTCTTATTTATCTCCTCTTCCTCCTACTAAATTTTGGCATCCACAGGAACTTGAATCTTTTTATTCACTGATATCTCCCAAGAACCTTAAAACATACCTGGGGACATAATATTACTGAATGAATGGTTGAATCAATTACTGTTCTCACAGAGCATATAAAAGGAGCCCAGTGGATGAGAATTTTTTATTTGGGGAGGGGGGCATATTGTTCACTTTTTTTCTGATTAGTGGGTATTTTAACATTGTGGTGAAAAATACATGATATAAAATTTACCATTTTAGCCATTTTTAAGTATACAGTTACTGGTATTAAATACCTTCACATTATTGTGTAGCCATCACATCCATCTATCTACAGAATTTTTTTCATCTCCTGACACTGAAACTATACCAGTTAAATAAGAAGTCCCCATTTCCCCTTCTTACCAGGTCCTGGCAAGCACCGTTTACTTACTGTGTTTATGAATTTGACAACTCTAGTTCCCTCATAAAAGTGGAATCATATCGTATTTGTCTTTTTGTGTATTGGGCTTATTTCATTTGTCATAATTTCCTCAAGGTTCATCCATGTTGTAGCATCTATCAGCATGTATCCTTCCTTTTTAAGACTGAATGATATTCTGTTGTATGAATATGCCACTTTTTGTTTATATATTCCTCCTTCAATAGACACTTGGTTTGCATCCACATTTGACTATTGTGAATGATGCTGCTATTCATGAGTTTACAAATACCTAATCAAGTCCTTGGTTTCAGTTCTTTTAAGTATTTACTAAGAATTTCTCAATCATATAGTAACTCTGATTTTAATTTTTTGAGAAGCCATCATACTGTTTTCCATGCCTTACTATTTTACATTCCCATCAGTAGTGCACAAGGATTCCAGTTTCTCTACATCCTTGCCAACACATACTACTTTGTAAAATAATAACCATATTAATGGTGTGAAGTGGCAGCTCATTGATTTGATTTGCATTTCTCTAGTGAATAATGATGTATATTGTCCATTTGTATATCTTTGTAGCATCTTTTCATGTGCTTTGCCCATTTAAAAAAATCAGTTGTTTGCTTTTTTTGTTGTTGCATTGTAGGAGTTCCTTATATTTTTTGGATATTAACCCCTTATGAGATATACGATTTGCAAATATTTTCTCCCGTATCATAGGTTGCCTTTTCATTCTGTTGATACTGTCTCTCGGTGCACAGAACTTTTTAATTTTGATGTTGTCCAGTTTATGTACTTTTTCTTTTGTTGCCTATGCTTTTAGTGTCCTATCCAAGAAAATATTGCTAAATCCAATGTTGTGAAGTTTTTCACTTACGTTGTTTCTAAGAGTTTTTAGTTTTAGGTCTTACATTTAGGTCTTTGATCCATTTGAGTTAATTTTACTTCATTCTTTTTCATATGGCTGTCCCATTTCCCCAAAACTACTTTTCCTTTCCCATTGAATGGTTTTAACATCCTTGTAGAAAATAATTTGACTCCATGTGTAAAGGTTTATTTCTGGGCTCTCTATTCTGTTCTTAAGGATCTAAGTGTTTTAAGACCAGAACTGTTTTGATTACAATAGCTTTGTAATAAGCTTTGAAATCAAGAAGTTTGAGACCTGTAACTTTGTCATTTTTTCAAGATTGTTTTCGCTATTCAGGGTCCCTTGAGATTCCATATGAATTTTAGGTTGAATTTTCTGTTTCTGCAAAAGCGTGTCAGTGGGATTTTGACAGTGATTACATTGAATCTATAGAGTGCTTTGGATGATATTAACATCATAACTATATTGAGCCTTGCAGTTCATGAATGTCTGTTTTTCTCTGTATCTACTTTCTTTCAGAATGTTTTATAGTTGTCAGTATACAAGTCTTCCTTGGCTAAGTTAATTCCTAAGTATTTTATTCTTTTTGATGCTATTGTAAATGTCATTGTTTTCTTAATTTCCTTTGCAGATTGTCCAGATTATCAATATATGGAAATGCTATTGATTTCTGCACATTGATTTTGTATCCTGCTACTTTGCTGAATTCATTTATTCTAAAGGTTTTTTTTTTAGGGTTTTTTTTGCATATAAGATCGTGTCATCTGAAAACAGATAATTTTACCTCTTCCTTTTCAGTTTGGATGCCTTTTTTGTTCCTCCTTGCCTAATTGCTCTGGCTAGGATTTCTATATTGAATAGAAGTGGTGAAGGTGAGCATCCTTGTTTTGTTACAGACTTTAGAGAAAAAGCTTTCAGTCTCTCACCATAGGTATGATGTTCACTGTTGGCTTTTCATATGTGGTCTGTATTACGTTGAAGTAGTTTCCTGCTTTTCCTAGTTTGTTCAGTGTGTTATCATGAAAGGATTTTGAATTTTGTCAAATATATGCTTTTTCTGCAGCAATTGAGATGATCATCTGGGTTTTTTTTTTCCTTCATTCTGTTAATGTAGTGTACTATGTTAATTGATTTTCCTGTGTTGAACCATCTTTACATATAAATTGAGTCTGTATCTTCATCATCTGCAGTCTAGCTGACATCTTGATTTGAGTGAGAATCTTAGAATTAAAACTGTTTAGAGTTGAGTGGGCAATATGTTCGTTGTGTATGGGGCTGAGTTACACAGACTTTCCACAGACTAAGAAATAATCAGAGGTCTGAATGTCCTTTTTCTTTTTTCTTTCTTTCCATAGCCATATAGGTCATTCAAACTTTGTTTTTGCATTTTTCTCATTTAATCTTTATAACGATTACATGGGAGGTGCTATTCTTTCTCTCTTTAATAGTGAGGAAAATGCTACTCAGGCCAAACAGTCTGCCCTGGGTCACAATAGCTGTCTCAATGCTCAGTTTCTAATCCATGTCTTATTTCAGATCTCATGCTATTAATCATTTTGTTACCATACCTCTGCCTTATATCTTCTCTTCCGGTTCTGACAATACAAAAATTGGAGTAGGGTGATGCCACAGATTTTTTTTTTCTCTTAAACTCACATTACTGCCTTTGTTAGAGCTGAGGGAATCATAGACATGCTCTAGACCAGAGTTTTCACATTATTTTTCATGAAACCAGCTTCTAGAGGGGCCTTTAAGGGGCTGGCCGAGTCTAGTTTCATTATTTTTTAAGTGTCTCTGAATTTTTAAAAACTGCAGTTTAATTAGGTATATGCATTCAGATTTATTCCAGACCAGATTTTAACATATTGGAGTGCACTGTAATATCAAATTAAATGGGTTTGTGCAAACCTATAAATAAACATTAAACCACTATGAGATGACAAGACTCTTGTTCAGAAATGAGCTGCTTTCTTGGATGAATAATGTTTTTCAAATAGAGAAAACAAAGCCAAGTACAGAAATAAGTTTGATCCCTGACTTGAAACATTTGTGTTAATCAAAATTGCTTCATTGTTCTCATTGTCATTGTGATAAATAAATGTTATAAATTTAAACTTAAAAAGAATTTAGAGTTAATTCTTAAAATCCATCTTACTTGTTTCATATATTGGAATTCTATTTAAGATTTGAGAATTATCATCTGGTCTGATTCCTTCATATATGGAAGAGAAGCTGAGCCCCAGGACTACTTACTAGTTTACTTCTGAATCCCTGTCCATTGATCTTTCTGCTGTGTTTTCCTGCCTCTTATTTACTAAATAATAAACATGAAAAAATTAAGATGTCTTTGGAACCCAGAATTTGATGAAGGGTCCTGAGAGCAAATGAAAAAATATTAGGTAAAAAAAAATGAAAGAATTTTGTAAGAATCTTATAAAAGGTCCATAAAAAGACTTTTTGGGGTTGATGGAAAATAATTCAGACTTCACCCTTACTGGGCTCTTATTTCAACAATGATAACAAAAACTAATTGGGAAAGAAGTGGGTTATTTGAAGCAAACATAGGCAGACTTTAGAGATTATCAAGCTTTTTGGTCTCAGGATCCTTTTAAAAAATGAATGAAGACTCTCAAAGAACTTTTGTTTTGGATCTTATTTATCAGTATTTACTGTTAGAAATTAAAACTGAGAAATTAAAAATTTTAAATTCATTTAAAAGCAAAAATAATAAACCCATTACATATTAACATAAATACCATATTTTTAAACAAGAATAATAACTCCAAACCAAAAAAAGAAAAATATTGTGAGAAGAGTAGCATTGTTTATATATTTTTGCAAAGCTCTTTAAATGTGTGGCTTTTGCTGGATCTTCATATCTACTTCTGCATTCAGTGTGCTACACTATGTGTTTTGCTTGAAATGTATGAAGATCTGCCTCAAACAGCTGGAAAAGGGAGGGTTATTTTAATAGACTTTTTAGATAATTGTAGATATTTTTCTTAGTTGTTATTTGTTGTTCAGTCACTAAGTTGCGTCCGACCCTTTGCAGGCCCATGAACTGCAGCAGGCCAGGCTTCCCTGACCTTCACTATCTCCTGGAGTTTGCTACCATACCAAAAACCAATAAATTTTAGTTTCTTCAAAGTTAGTTACACACACAGACACACTCACACACACACACAAAGTTAGTTACAATAAAGAATATGAAACTGTATATGAACTTTTCATATTCTGTTACATTAAACTCCATTAGTCTTTCTTGCACAATGAATGAACCTTGTACCCCCATATATGGCTTTGTAACATGCATTGATCATTTGGAACATATTGGTTCACTCAGTTATGCGTGTCTTCCAAATGTTAGCACATTTCATTATAAATATTTTTTTAAATCACATTTATTGATGTCAACATCCATCTCATGAGAGTCTTTTAATTAAATATTAGTATAATGTTAAGCTTATGAGGCATTTAAATCTTTCCAAGATTCTGATTTTTACTTGATAGCTTGTAATTTTTATCATCTGCAAAAAATACTTTCAGTTATTTTCCTTAAAGTGTCAGATTCACTTTATTTCGGAAGATACCTGAAATACCTAAAACTGAATAGCTGTTGTTTACTTGTCTCTTTAAGTAAGAATGGTATTCTAAGAAAAGCAGCTAGTTCACCTTGTTTCTCAGACCATCATGTAAGTGCATCTCCTTCAGATAACCGTTACACTTTGGTACTCAGCAGAAATGTTTTGTGTGTATTTCTCATTTTGTCTTTCATAATTTTTAGATGTGTACCTAAGGGTCACAACTTATTTTAAATTAATAGTTTTTATTGATTCATCAAGGACAGACATTCGTAAGTACATCTGGCCTTTTTCCCTCCATGATTCCCCTCTGTGAGTTTGTGATGGTGAAGAATACAACCAGGTACAGTTTGGTGCCACTGCCTTGATTCCTACTAAGGCACCCACCACTTTTTTTTTTTTTTTTAACCCACCACTGGTTTTGCAACACTGTTGCAATTAATCAATACAATGAGAAAGATAATATCATATTAATACTTTGAAGATAGTTTTGACCTTACAGACCTCCCTAAAGGGGTCTTGGACTTGTGGAATGCATGGACCACACTTTGAGAACTGCTGATCTAATATGTTCTAGAAAATTTTCCTGTTGCCCTGGATTGTGCTGGTCTCTGTTCCCTCAGGCCAGTTTGCTCCCAGGAGGTATCTGGGACAGATGTCTTTTATTCAGAACAAGAGCAAGAAAATAATCTCAATGTCCTGGAGAAAAAGCTAAAGAGCGAGGCTATCTCTCTGTCCTATATTTAGTCTGGAGCTTCTGTTCTTCTCTCAGTACACACTTCCTGTGATGGTGTTGTCTAGTACTGTGCGTTCAGCTACAGCCTGTTCCGTGATGACTCCTAGATTTTGTCCTCTATGCCTGATCTCTCTCCTGAGCCGCCAGTACCTTCAAGTTACCTGCTGGATATATCTCCTTGGTGTCAACTCAACAGTGCTTAGAATTGATTGTCATCTTTTTCCAGTTTGTCTCTCCTTTGAAGTATAATACAAGCAATTACAAAGAGTAAAGCTTTACCTCCTTCTACATTCTACTTTTTATACCAGTCACACTATTATTGGTCCTCAGCCAGTCATCCTAGACTTCTCTGTCCTTCCTCATCTCCAATAAATTGCCATGTTTTGTTGTTTTACCCACAACTGGACTGTCTATTCCTCCTTATACTCAGCTTTGGTTGGGTCCTCATCATGTTTTTCCTGGACTGACTGTGACACTAAATTGCCTCCAGTCTCTTTACTTGCTGATCTATCATCTGCATCACTGCCAGAATTGTCTTTGTTAATATTTGATCTTACTCAGTTCAGTTCAATTACTCAGTCATGTCTGATTCTTTGTGACCCCATGGACTGCAGCATACCAGGCCTTCCTGTCCATCACCAACCCCTGGAGTTTATGCACACTCCTGTCCATTGAGTCAGTGATGCCATCCAACTATCTCATCCTCTGTCGTCCCCTTCTCTTCCCGCCTTCAATCTTTCCCAGCATCAGGGTCTTTTCAGATGAGTCAGTTCTGTGCATCAGTTGGCCAGAGTGTTGGAGTTTCAGCTTCAGTATCAGTCCTTCCAGTGAATATTCAGGACTGATCTCCTTTAGGATGGACTGGTTGGATCTCCTTGCAGTCCAAAGGACTCTCAAGAGTCTTCTCCGACACCACAGTTCAAAAGCATCAATTCTTCAGCACTCAGCTTTCTTTACTAACCACAAATCTAAGTCACTAGCCCTGTGTTCCAAATAAATGTGTGTGTGTTTATAATAGTAGGGCTTCCCTGGTGACTCGGATGATAAAGAATCTGCACTGCAATGCGAGAAACCCAGATTTGATCCCTGGGTTTGGAACATCCCCTGGAGAAGGGAATGGCTACCCACTCACAGATACATGTCTGAAAGAAGTTGTCCGCTCTATGAAATGTAAAATAGTAGTGAACATCTTCTGGATATCTCATCTCAGCTAATAGCATTACCATCTTATTCAGTTGCCTAAGCACAGATCTGTGAGTCATCTGTTACATCCCTACTGTCCCATCCTAGTGCTTCTGGGACTTAGCAGAATGAAAAAATTGACTGCTGAAAAAATGAATTATTTGTCTCAAATCTGCTACATTGTCATAAAATTTTGAATTCAATGGAAACCTAAACAGTCTAGAAAGAGATTGTCATCAGTAGGACATAGATGCTTGAGTCCAGTTGCCTGAGCTTAACTCAGATACATTGCTAGTTCTATAGGTTTTTGTAAGTCTTAGTTTCCTAAACTTTAGAGTGAGGTTAATAATTACACTTTGGGCTTTGTTGGGTAGATTACATGAGCTAGTGTATGTTAAAGTATTTATTGTAGTTCCTCTCATAATAGATGGTAGTTGTTGTTACTACTGCTGCTACTTTATAATGGGTTGCAAATGCAGACTTACTTGTAATATCCTCTTGGCTAGTTCCAAGTGAGATCTGGCAGTGAAGAGTGTGGGTGTGTATGTTGTCAACTCGTTTACTGGAAAGGCTTCTTTTAGTCTATAGTTGTTTTCTCTTCTCTTTATAGTTTTTAAAATTCTTTTGTTTGAGAAATGAAACATGAACTTTTTTTTTAATGTTTAAGTTGGTAAATCTGTGTTTTCCTCCAACTTACAAATATATGTAGGTTCTTAATATATATTTTTAGTTTACTTGTTCATAAATTCTTGCCATCTAGAAACCACTGAGACTCAGATACATGGCATTGTATAACCAAAGTCACAAACACAGGATATTTTCCTACCTTACTCACCGGGAAATTGAGTGTTTACTTAGCAAAAAGATTAATCCTACAGAACAGGAGAACTGTAAGCTTTCAAAATAAATTAAAAACATAACAACAATTTTTGTTGTTAAAAATTAAATGATAAATCACTCTACTCCAGCCTCTCAAATTTAGTAGTTATGGCAGTGATAGAAGGACCTTAAATATTTTTAATATTTTTGTCTCACATTGCATTGTTGTTGTTTTTTGTTAGCATTTACATTTTCTTAGCATTTGCTCCTGGTGATAGACACAGTGTAGACTAAGAAAGAAAACTAAAGAAAGCCAATTCAGGTTACTCAGTTTCTACATTTTTTTTTTTTTTAACTTGTAAACATTCTGTTTACACTTCATTATAAATGAGATTAGTTCAAGTGCCAGAAAATTTTTTGCATGGAATATTTTACTGACTTCTAATGAGAAAATGCATAATCTTTCCAATTCCTAATTAAAACTTTATAACATTCTGAAGTTATAGATGAGCACTCATGATGTCCCTGCAGCATCTTTGACACCAGCATTAGGAAAATGTCAAGTAGGTGTGTTATTTTACAGGCAGTCACTCAGACTAAGCATGCATATGTTCATATATTTTATAGTTCTTAGCCTCTGCTTTCTTTCATGTTTTTTCTCTAATTTTCTCCATTTCCACAAACCACAGGCCATGAATGTCTCTTCATGGCCACTTAATTTTTGAATGAAAAGATATGTGTGTGTGAGCAGATGTATATTTGTGTATAGAGAGTGTGTATCTCTCTTCTCCCACCTCCTTTCTGTCTACAAGTAAAAGAGAGTGAGAGCTTTTTTGTAAAGTCTTTTTTTTCCCCTTTCCACATAAATTTAGTTATTTTTCCTTTGCTCTCTTTGAACTTTAACACTGTGTAGCAGTTGTGTACAAGTATATCACTCAGTTAAATCATGAGTTCCTTGAAGGTAAATATGTCTTCTATCCTTCTAAATCCCTGATACCTAGGCTTGAGCATGATAGATGCTTAGCAAATGTGAGTGGATTACTGGGTAAGTGAATGCGCAAACTCTTTGGAGACCAGCTTGAGAAAGTAGATCCTTTGCTGATGACTGTAATTCACAAGTATCTCTTAAAGGTTTTCTGTGAGTTTGAGCTTAATTTTCTTATGGGTTTTGAGTGGATCATGGAGGTAAAAAAGGTTTCTACCTCCTCCCAGGATTCTCTGGTTAGACAGCTGTTCTGTGGGGATTATTTGTGAGCCTTAAGGTTTCCCTTATTCCTTGTTGGTCAGCTGGTTGTACTGAGAAATGTTATGGCATCTGTTTGGAAGATCCTTAGTGATGAGATGGTTTTTCTTTCAGTATTTTCAACAAAAATAAGTGTCTCCTCTTTGCCAGACCTTGCTTTAGGCCTTGAAGATATAATAGTGAACAAAACAAGCCCCTGTCTTTATAGAGCTAATATAGCAACCCAGTTCAGTATTCTTGCCTGGAGTATTCCGTCGACAGAGGAGGCTGGTGGGCTATAGTGTCCATGTGGTCACAAAGAGTTCGAGACAACTGAGCAACTAAGCACAGCACAATAAACAAATATAACATGTCAAGTATGATGAATGCTATGAATTAAATTAGGTTAAAGGGTTAAAAGGGGCTTCCCTGGTAGCTCAGCTGGTAAAGAATCTGCCTGCAATGCAGGAGACCCTGGTTTGATATCTGGGTCGGGAAGTTCCCCTGGAAAATGGATAGGTTACCCATTCCAATACTCTTGGACTTCCCTGGTGGCTTAGATGGTAAAGAATCTGCCTGCAATATGGGAGACCTGGGTTTAATCCCTCAGTTGGGATGATCCCCTGGAGGAAGGTGTGGGTTGCCTGGAGAAGTCCATGGACAGAGGAGCCTGGTGGGCTACGTCCGTGGGGTCATAAAGAGTCAAACACGACTGAGCTTAGACTAAGCACAGCACAAAGAGGTAAAAAGTAATATGCCTAAACCATGGACGGAGGAGCCTGGTAGGCTACAGTCCATAGGGTCGCAAAGAGTCTGACACAACTGAGCGTCTTCACTTTCATACATTGGAGAAGGAAGTGGCAACCCATTCCAGTGTTCATGCCTGGAGAATCCCAGGCATGGGGGAGCCTGGTGGGCTGCCATCTGTGAGGTTGCACAGAGTCGGACAGGACTGAAGTGATTTAGCAACAGCAGCAGCAGCTTTATTATTTACACCTCAGAAAAAAGCATTCAGCATAGTATGATCTCAAATATATAAGGACAAAATACCAGGAAAGAAAGCTGTTAATGAAGTATGCTAAAATACTGGTAAGGGTTCTTTCTTTTCAGTTCAGTACAGTCGCTCAGTCGTATCCGACTCTTTGCAGCCCCATGAATCGCAGCACGCCAGGCCTCCCTGTCCATCACCAACTCCTGGAGTTCACTCAGACTCACGGCCATCGAGTCAGTGATGCCATCCAGCCATCTCATCCTCTGTCGTCCTCTTCTCCTCCTGCCCCCAATCAGCCAGGCTTCCCTGACCTTCACTATCTCCTGGAGTTTGCTACCATACCAAAAACCAATAAATTTTAGTTTCTTCAAAGTTAGTTACACACACAGACACACTCACACACACACACAAAGTTAGTTACAATAAAGAATATGAAACTGTATATGAACTTTTCATATTCTGTTACATTAAACTCCATTAGTCTTTCTTGCACAATGAATGAACCTTGTACCCCCATATATGGCTTTGTAACATGCATTGATCATTTGGAACATATTGGTTCACTCAGTTATGCGTGTCTTCCAAATGTTAGCACATTTCATTATAAATATTTTTTTAAATCACATTTATTGATGTCAACATCCATCTCATGAGAGTCTTTTAATTAAATATTAGTATAATGTTAAGCTTATGAGGCATTTAAATCTTTCCAAGATTCTGATTTTTACTTGATAGCTTGTAATTTTTATCATCTGCAAAAAATACTTTCAGTTATTTTCCTTAAAGTGTCAGATTCACTTTATTTAGGAAGATACCTGAAATACCTAAAACTGAATAGCTGTTGTTTACTTGTCTCTTTAAGTAAGAATGGTATTCTAAGAAAAGCAGCTAGTTCACCTTGTTTCTCAGACCATCATGTAAGTGCATCTCCTTCAGATAACCGTTACACTTTGGTACTCAGCAGAAATGTTTTGTGTGTATTTCTCATTTTGTCTTTCATAATTTTTAGATGTGTACCTAAGGGTCACAACTTATTTTAAATTAATAGTTTTTATTGATTCATCAAGGACAGACATTCGTAAGTACATCTGGCCTTTTTCCCTCCATGATTCCCCTCTGTGAGTTTGTGATGGTGAAGAATACAACCAGGTACAGTTTGGTGCCACTGCCTTGATTCCTACTAAGGCACCCACCACTTTTTTTTTTTTTTTAACCCACCACTGGTTTTGCAACACTGTTGCAATTAATCAATACAATGAGAAAGATAATATCATATTAATACTTTGAAGATAGTTTTGACCTTACAGACCTCCCTAAAGGGGTCTTGGACTTGTGGAATGCATGGACCACACTTTGAGAACTGCTGATTTAATATGTTCTAGAAAATTTTCCTGTTGCCCTGGATTGTGCTGGTCTCTGTTCCCTCAGGCCAGTTTGCTCCCAGGAGGTATCTGGGACAGATGTCTTTTATTCAGAACAAGAGCAAGAAAATAATCTCAATGTCCTGGAGAAAAAGCTAAAGAGCGAGGCTATCTCTCTGTTCTATATTTAGTCTGGAGCTTCTGTTCTTCTCTCAGTACACACTTCCTGTGATGGTGTTGTCTAGTACTGTGCGTTCAGCTACAGCCTGTTCCGTGATGACTCCTAGATTTTGTCCTCTATGCCTGATCTCTCTCCTGAGCCGCCAGTACCTTCAAGTTACCTGCTGGATATATCTCCTTGGTGTCAACTCAACAGTGCTTAGAATTGATTGTCATCTTTTTCCAGTTTGTCTCTCCTTTGAAGTATAATACAAGCAATTACAAAGAGTAAAGCTTTACCTCCTTCTACATTCTACTTTTTATACCAGTCACACTATTATTGGTCCTCAGCCAGTCATCCTAGACTTCTCTGTCCTTCCTCATCTCCAATAAATTGCCATGTTTTGTTGTTTTACCCACAACTGGACTGTCTATTCCTCCTTATACTCAGCTTTGGTTGGGTCCTCATCATGTTTTTCCTGGACTGACTGTGACACTAAATTGCCTCCAGTCTCTTTACTTGCTGATCTATCATCTGCATCACTGCCAGAATTGTCTTTGTTAATATTTGATCTTACTCAGTTCAGTTCAATTACTCAGTCATGTCTGATTCTTTGTGACCCCATGGACTGCAGCATACCAGGCCTTCCTGTCCATCACCAACCCCTGGAGTTTATGCACACTCCTGTCCATTGAGTCAGTGATGCCATCCAACTATCTCATCCTCTGTCGTCCCCTTCTCTTCCCGCCTTCAATCTTTCCCAGCATCAGGGTCTTTTCAGATGAGTCAGTTCTGTGCATCAGTTGGCCAGAGTGTTGGAGTTTCAGCTTCAGTATCAGTCCTTCCAGTGAATATTCAGGACTGATCTCCTTTAGGATGGACTGGTTGGATCTCCTTGCAGTCCAAAGGACTCTCAAGAGTCTTCTCCGACACCACAGTTCAAAAGCATCAATTCTTCAGCACTCAGCTTTCTTTACTAACCACAAATCTAAGTCACTAGCCCTGTGTTCCAAATAAATGTGTGTGTGTTTATAATAGTAGGGCTTCCCTGGTGACTCGGATGATAAAGAATCTGCACTGCAATGCGAGAAACCCAGATTTGATCCCTGGGTTTGGAACATCCCCTGGAGAAGGGAATGGCTACCCACTCACAGATACATGTCTGAAAGAAGTTGTCCGCTCTATGAAATGTAAAATAGTAGTGAACATCTTCTGGATATCTCATCTCAGCTAATAGCATTACCATCTTATTCAGTTGCCTAAGCACAGATCTGTGAGTCATCTGTTACATCCCTACTGTCCCATCCTAGTGCTTCTGGGACTTAGCAGAATGAAAAAATTGACTGCTGAAAAAATGAATTATTTGTCTCAAATCTGCTACATTGTCATAAAATTTTGAATTCAATGGAAACCTAAACAGTCTAGAAAGAGATTGTCATCAGTAGGACATAGATGCTTGAGTCCAGTTGCCTGAGCTTAACTCAGATACATTGCTAGTTCTATAGGTTTTTGTAAGTCTTAGTTTCCTAAACTTTAGAGTGAGGTTAATAATTACACTTTGGGCTTTGTTGGGTAGATTACATGAGCTAGTGTATGTTAAAGTATTTATTGTAGTTCCTCTCATAATAGATGGTAGTTGTTGTTACTACTGCTGCTACTTTATAATGGGTTGCAAATGCAGACTTACTTGTAATATCCTCTTGGCTAGTTCCAAGTGAGATCTGGCAGTGAAGAGTGTGGGTGTGTATGTTGTCAACTCGTTTACTGGAAAGGCTTCTTTTAGTCTATAGTTGTTTTCTCTTCTCTTTATAGTTTTTAAAATTCTTTTGTTTGAGAAATGAAACATGAACTTTTTTTTTAATGTTTAAGTTGGTAAATCTGTGTTTTCCTCCAACTTACAAATATATGTAGGTTCTTAATATATATTTTTAGTTTACTTGTTCATAAATTCTTGCCATCTAGAAACCACTGAGACTCAGATACATGGCATTGTATAACCAAAGTCACAAACACAGGATATTTTCCTACCTTACTCACCGGGAAATTGAGTGTTTACTTAGCAAAAAGATTAATCCTACAGAACAGGAGAACTGTAAGCTTTCAAAATAAATTAAAAACATAACAACAATTTTTGTTGTTAAAAATTAAATGATAAATCACTCTACTCCAGCCTCTCAAATTTAGTAGTTATGGCAGTGATAGAAGGACCTTAAATATTTTTAATATTTTTGTCTCACATTGCATTGTTGTTGTTTTTTGTTAGCATTTACATTTTCTTAGCATTTGCTCCTGGTGATAGACACAGTGTAGACTAAGAAAGAAAACTAAAGAAAGCCAATTCAGGTTACTCAGTTTCTACATTTTTTTTTTTTTTAACTTGTAAACATTCTGTTTACACTTCATTATAAATGAGGTTAGTTCAAGTGCCAGAAAATTTTTTGCATGGAATATTTTACTGACTTCTAATGAGAAAATGCATAATCTTTCCAATTCCTAATTAAAACTTTATAACATTCTGAAGTTATAGATGAGCACTCATGATGTCCCTGCAGCATCTTTGACACCAGCATTAGGAAAATGTCAAGTAGGTGTGTTATTTTACAGGCAGTCACTCAGACTAAGCATGCATATGTTCATATATTTTATAGTTCTTAGCCTCTGCTTTCTTTCATGTTTTTTCTCTAATTTTCTCCATTTCCACAAACCACAGGCCATGAATGTCTCTTCATGGCCACTTAATTTTTGAATGAAAAGATATGTGTGTGTGAGCAGATGTATATTTGTGTATAGAGAGTGTGTATCTCTCTTCTCCCACCTCCTTTCTGTCTACAAGTAAAAGAGAGTGAGAGCTTTTTTGTAAAGTCTTTTTTTTCCCCTTTCCACATAAATTTAGTTATTTTTCCTTTGCTCTCTTTGAACTTTAACACTGTGTAGCAGTTGTGTACAAGTATATCACTCAGTTAAATCATGAGTTCCTTGAAGGTAAATATGTCTTCTATCCTTCTAAATCCCTGATACCTAGGCTTGAGCATGATAGATGCTTAGCAAATGTGAGTGGATTACTGGGTAAGTGAATGCGCAAACTCTTTGGAGACCAGCTTGAGAAAGTAGATCCTTTGCTGATGACTGTAATTCACAAGTATCTCTTAAAGGTTTTCTGTGAGTTTGAGCTTAATTTTCTTATGGGTTTTGAGTGGATCATGGAGGTAAAAAAGGTTTCTACCTCCTCCCAGGATTCTCTGGTTAGACAGCTGTTCTGTGGGGATTATTTGTGAGCCTTAAGGTTTCCCTTATTCCTTGTTGGTCAGCTGGTTGTACTGAGAAATGTTATGGCATCTGTTTGGAAGATCCTTAGTGATGAGATGGTTTTTCTTTCAGTATTTTCAACAAAAATAAGTGTCTCCTCTTTGCCAGACCTTGCTTTAGGCCTTGAAGATATAATAGTGAACAAAACAAGCCCCTGTCTTTATAGAGCTAATATAGCAACCCAGTTCAGTATTCTTGCCTGGAGTATTCCGTCGACAGAGGAGGCTGGTGGGCTATAGTGTCCATGTGGTCACAAAGAGTTCGAGACAACTGAGCAACTAAGCACAGCACAATAAACAAATATAACATGTCAAGTATGATGAATGCTATGAATTAAATTAGGTTAAAGGGTTAAAAGGGGCTTCCCTGGTAGCTCAGCTGGTAAAGAATCTGCCTGCAATGCAGGAGACCCTGGTTTGATATCTGGGTCGGGAAGTTCCCCTGGAAAATGGATAGGTTACCCATTCCAATACTCTTGGACTTCCCTGGTGGCTTAGATGGTAAAGAATCTGCCTGCAATATGGGAGACCTGGGTTTAATCCCTCAGTTGGGATGATCCCCTGGAGGAAGGTGTGGGTTGCCTGGAGAAGTCCATGGACAGAGGAGCCTGGTGGGCTACGTCCGTGGGGTCATAAAGAGTCAAACACGACTGAGCTTAGACTAAGCACAGCACAAAGAGGTAAAAAGTAATATGCCTAAACCATGGACGGAGGAGCCTGGTAGGCTACAGTCCATAGGGTCGCAAAGAGTCTGACACAACTGAGCGTCTTCACTTTCATACATTGGAGAAGGAAGTGGCAACCCATTCCAGTGTTCATGCCTGGAGAATCCCAGGCATGGGGGAGCCTGGTGGGCTGCCATCTGTGAGGTTGCACAGAGTCGGACAGGACTGAAGTGATTTAGCAACAGCAGCAGCAGCTTTATTATTTACACCTCAGAAAAAAGCATTCAGCATAGTATGATCTCAAATATATAAGGACAAAATACCAGGAAAGAAAGCTGTTAATGAAGTATGCTAAAATACTGGTAAGGGTTCTTTCTTTTCAGTTCAGTACAGTCGCTCAGTCGTATCCGACTCTTTGCAGCCCCATGAATCGCAGCACGCCAGGCCTCCCTGTCCATCACCAACTCCTGGAGTTCACTCAGACTCACGGCCATCGAGTCAGTGATGCCATCCAGCCATCTCATCCTCTGTCGTCCTCTTCTCCTCCTGCCCCCAATCCCTCCCAGCATCAGAGTCTTTTCCAATGAGTCAACTCTTCGCGTGAGGTGGCCAAAGTACTGGAGTTTCAGCTTTAACATCATTCCTTCCAAAGAAATCCCAGGGCTGCTCTCCTTCAGAATGGACTGGTTGGATCTCCTTGCAGTCCAGGGGACTCTCAAGAGTCTTCTCCAACACCGCAGTCAAAAGCATCAATTCTTCGGCGCTCAGCCTTCTTCACAGTCCAACTCTCACATCCATACATGACCACTGGAAAAACCATAGCCTTGACTAGACAGACCTTAGCAAAGTAATGTCTCTGCTTTTGAATATGCTATCTAGGTTGGTCATAACTTTTCTTCCAAGGAGNTCTTCGGCGCTCAGCCTTCTTCACAGTCCAACTCTCACATCCATACATGACCACTGGAAAAACCATAGCCTTGACTAGACAGACCTTAGCAAAGTAATGTCTCTGCTTTTGAATATACTATCTAGGTTGTCATAACTTTTCTTCCAAGGAGTAAGTGTCTTCTAATTTCATGGCTATAGATGGTTTTTTAAATGATGCTTCTATGTATTTCTCCAAAGTGATCCTTACCTTGATTCTTGGTGAGAAGAGGGTGCTAATCAGATCATATTTGCATTCAAAGCCTGATTCTGCTGATAGTGTCTTTCACAGTGTGCACTTGGTAATATTTCAGTCAAACCTGACCTAACTGACCTATTGCCAACGTGTATAGTGATTGTTTTTAAAAGCTATGGGACAGTGCACAGCAAAAGCATGAAGCAGATTTTTCAGTTCCCTCCACTGAAATGAGGAGAAGGTAATGGCAACCCACTCCAGTACTCTTGCCGGGAAAATCCCATGGATGGAGGAGCCTAGTAGGCTGCAGTCCATGGGGTCGCTAAGAGTTGGATGCAACAAAGCGACTTCACTTTCACTTTTCACTTTCATCCATGGAGAAGGAAATGTCAACCCACTCCAGTGTTCTTGCCTGGAGAATCCCAGAGACGGGGGAGCCTGGTGGGCCCCCGTCTGTGGGGTCGCACAGAGTTGGACACAACTGAAGCAACTTAGCAGCAGCAACAGCCACTGAAATGAGCCCAACTCCTTTTCTGTCATTAACCTTCTACCAATCAGGAGAGTGTTGCATCCTGCCCAGGCTGTGGCTCAGCTGCCACTGCATCAGGAATCACATGAAGAGGAGAAAGAAGGGAAAGCCTGAAACAGCAGCCATGACCAGGCTGGGCCTCAAGCTGTGGGACTCAGCAGATACAGAGTAAAACAAAAGCATCCTTTATGACTAAAGCAGGGGAAGGCAATGGCACCCCACCCCAGTACTCTTGCCTGGAAAATCCAATGGACGGAGTAGCCTGGTGGGCTGCAGTCCATGGGGTCGCTAACAGTCAGACAGACTGAGCGACTTCACTTTCACTTTTCTCTTTCATGCATTGGAGAAGGAAATGGCAACCCACTCCAGTATTCTTGCCTGGAGAATCCCAGGGATGGGGGAGCCTGGTGGGCTGCCGTCTATGGGGTCACACAAAGTCGGACACAACTGAAGTGACTTAGCAGCAGCAGCAGCATGACTAAAGCTGTGGGATTTCCTGTAACTCTGGACCTTCAAAGTCCTCCTCACGTTCAGAGTTGTTGGTGTATCCCTAAAAGACTGATTTTCTCTATGATTCTGCACATCCCATGACTGTCTTGGTGACAAGACAAAGATAATGTAGATCTTCGTTGCCCCTCTTTTGTTTATGTCTATGGTGTGCTTATTGTTAGTGATAAAGGCACACTTTATACATTTACATGAGTGGGTGAGTACACTTTTGTCCTAAAACTGATATGATGTAAACTTGAAGAATTGAGGAATAGCAGGAGCATTTTTTCTCTGCCCATTTGCTCTGTCTTGCCCTCTCTTAAGATTCTCTTCTCCTTCCTTTGTTTCTTTCTACTTTCCTATATCAAGCCACAATTCTTATAAACATTCTTTGACTTTATTGATAGTGTTTAAGCCTAAATAGGCAAAACCTATCACAAAGTAAGTCGGTTTGTGCCAGCTGAAAATGTTAGTCCATTTGTTAAGTGCACTGTGATGAAAGAGATAACTTCTCATGCCTGTGAAGCAGTGATTAAATATTGCTTTTGCAATTTCTGTTCTTTCTGCCTGTAATAGGTTTCTCTACCCCACCTCCATTTATTCAGCACACTCCCTCCTTTATCTGAGAGACCTAGCTCAAATGTAATGGCTTCTTCAGTACTTCTCTTGATTCTCCCAGACAGTGGCTTCACTCCTGGTTTTTCATACCTCTCTTCTAGTTCATTTAAGATTGTTTTATTACTATTTGTTTGTATGTTTCTTACTGTACGGTGAGTTCTTTGGATGTTGGAAATTCTTATTAAATTTTTTATGTATGGCCAATGAATGTTTTTTAACCATTCTTCATTAGATAAATGTTATTCCTTGTTTCTAAGGACCTCGCTAATCTAGTAAGAGCAATATATCAATCCCAGATAACCATAATATAATCAATGCCACAAAGAAAGAAGAAGTCACTTTTGCTGTGCAAACTGGAGACACCTAGGATATTCCAGGCTTTGTGGATATGGTAGCAGGTGAAATGGACCTTGAAGGATGTGTGTGAAATGTGAAATAATGGTTTTTTTTGTTTTTGTTTTTTACTTTTTGATGTCTTTATTAGAAATGGTTTAAGCATACAGGAGCTGTGTTATTTGATGTGTATTAAAGCCTTAAACACTTTACCTACAGTTAGTTCATCTATTTTTGATCCTTAAATCATTCATCAGTTGATATATACAAAGGAATATCTCTTGTGGGGATATCAATGTGTTCATCTGTCTTTGTGGGCTGAAATCATTAATTCAGGGACTCATATTTGGGAGTAGATATTTTCATATGTCTAAATGTTACTCACCAAAAGAGAACATGAAATTTGATGTTTTTCTGTCCCGTTGCATTGATTTTCTTTATTCATTTTAGCCACAGACCCCTTTGCTTCTGTTTTTGGAAGTGAATCATTTGAAGATGGATTTGCTGATTTTAGCACATTGTCAAAGGTAATTTGCAGTAATTAGTGGGAGGGTAAAATAAATACACTGTGTTCCCACCAAAGGAGCAATTTTTCCTTTTGAGTTTATAACCTTTCACAAACATTGCAACTTGATTTCAATAAGTCACAGCAAATGTGGATTTCAGACAAATGAAATACAAGATATAATCAAAGTAGACATTTCTGTGTACAAAAACAACGGTGATAGTTCAGATAATTTTCTCATGACAGGCTTGCCCAACAACTTTAAGAGTTTTCTTTCTTTTTGATTTATTTATGTTCTATTTTTATTCAAGTATAGTTGATTTTAGGATTTCCCTAGTGCTCATTCAGTAAAAAATCCACCTGCAACGCAGGAGACTGCTTGCAGTGTAGGAGACCCAAATTTGGTCCCTGGGTTGGGATGATCCCCTGGAGAAGGAAATGGCAATCCACTCCAGTATTCTTGGCTGGGGAATTCCACGGACAGAGGAGCCGGGTGGGCTACAGTCCATAGAGTCACAAGAGTTGGACACAACTTAGTGACTAAACCACCACTGTAGTTGATTTACAATGTTGCGTGTGACAGCAAACAAATAAATTACGCATATATACATATATCCACTCTAACAAAGGCCATTGCAAAGTACTGAGTAAGTTCCTTGTGTTATACAGTAGATCCTTATTATCTGTTTTATGTATAGTAGTGAGTAAATGTCGATTCTAATCCCCCAGTTTGTCCCCCCTCTCCCCTTTTCCCCACTGGTAGCCAAAAGTTTATTTTCTATGTCTGTGACTAAGAATCTTCTGTCTTATTAAGCATATTTCTTCCAATTAACTACATCTCCCCCCTGTTGACTGTCAGGGTCAATGGCTATAAAATCTGAGCATTCATTCCATCTTCTCTGCACTGGTTCTTTGACTTTATGTTCTGAGGCTGTTAAGGTTAGTATTAAGATAATAGTCCACTACCTATTTTCCGGTGTCACCCTATGATTAATTCAGGCCAAAAAAGTAAAATTAGAGTGTATGTCAAATTGTCTCTATCACTGATTCTCAACTGGGTGTTATTCCCTACACCCATACCCCTCCCCTAGGAAACATTTAGCAAGGTATGCTGGGGAAAATAGAAGGCAAAAGGAGAAGAGAGCGGCAGAGAATGTGATGGTTAGATAGCATCACTGACTCAATGGACATGAATTAAGCAAACTCCAGGAGATAGTGGAGGACAGAGGAGCCTGGCATGCTACAGTCCAGTGGTGTCACAGAGTTAGATGTGACTTAACAACTGAACAATGGAGATGTTTTTGGTTGTCACAGCTGAGGAGGAGAATATTCATATATAGTGGATAAAAGCAGGGATGCTTTTAAATCTCCTGAAACCTACTATCCAGCCCCCGCATCACAGAGCTATGTCCAGCCCAAAATATCAGAAGTGCTACTTTAGAGAAACACTAGCCTAAGTTGCAGAGAAGGCGATGGCACCCCACTCCAGTACTCTTGCCTGGAAAATCCCATGGACGGAGGAGCCTGATAGGCTGCAGTCCATGGGGTTGCTAGGAGTTGGATGCAACTGAGCGACTTTACTTTCACTTTTCACTTTCATGCATTGGAGAAGGAAATGGCAACCCACTCCAGTGTTTTCTTGCCTGGAGAATCCCAGGGACAGGGGAGCCTGGTGGGCTGCCGTCTATGGGATCGCACAGTCGGACACGACTGAAGCGACTTAGCAGCAGCAGTAGCCGAAATTGTAATACCCCATTCGTTATAGAAAAATGAATCTTTTGGGAACTTCCCCGATGGTCCAGTGGTGAAGAATCTGCCTTGCAATGCAAGGGATGCAGGTTCAATCCCTGGTCAGGGAACTAAGATCCCACCTGCCACAAAACAGATAAACCTGCGTGCTGAGCCCACGCACAACTAGAGAGTTTGTGCATCACAATGAAAGATCCTGCATGACAGAGCAAAGATCCTGCATGCAGCAACTAAGACCATATAAATAAATACATGCGTATTTTTATTAAAGTGAATCCTTCATTACTCCATGTGTTAGAAAAGCCAGGTCTTCAGACCCTCAATAAGGCTTACCATTCTATGGGATCAGTTTGCTTTAAAAAAAAGTTGACTTTTCATTTTTTAAAGTTGTTGTTTATTGTTTGTCTTTAATGTTTTTCAAGACATTATTAAATCTTTCCTAGTTTAAGTGCATTGGAAAGTGTGGAATAAGTATTTTTTTTATCATTTGGATCAGATATTCACTTGAGGAAAGATACATTAGTCCCTTTAAAATGGGCCTCAGTGGTTTTGAATTACCTGAATCTTGTCAGACCTTTAACCCGAAGTTGGTTGGTTTTGGTATGATCTGTTGTGCTTAATAAGTAGTGGTGGTATAATCACTACTCATATAGAATAATTAAAAAATTTTTTTCAGTTTTGGTTCTGAATGCAAAAGTTGAAATGTTAGTGCTCTCAGAATTAAAATAAATAAAGCTGCATAAAATTGAAGATCACTCTTCCAAATGCAGTATAACCATAAACAGTTTGGTTGGCATAATATATATAACCATGAGTAAATATTTCTTTTCAAACCAAGGTCAATAATGAAGATATTTCTTTCCAAACAAAGGTCAACAATGAAGATCCTTTTAGTTCAGCCACATCAAACTCCGTCAGTAGTGTGGCCATTACAAAAAATATGCTTGAGGAAACATCTGTCAAAAATGAAGATGTACCCCCAGCACTGCCACCAAAGATAGGAACTCCAACAAGACCCTGCCCACCACCACCTGGTATGAAAGTTCCTAAATCAACTGCTTTTTCTTTCCAAGAAGTGTTGTGTGGGCCTTACTTGTAGACATTATATAAAGGGCCTTAGCAGAACAAGTCAGAAAGCATGGCAGAAGCCTACTGTTATCATCTGTTCTGACCTCAATGGAGAATTACAGACTTGTGCCTTAGAAGCCAACCCGTGTAACTGTCAGGAACTACCTTTCTGGCAAGAGCTAATTTATTTTTAAATCA
The DNA here is from genome assembly GCA_006410675.1 of Oreotragus oreotragus. Taxonomy (NCBI): domain Eukaryota; kingdom Metazoa; phylum Chordata; class Mammalia; order Artiodactyla; family Bovidae; genus Oreotragus; species Oreotragus oreotragus. Next base: position 17,842 of record SJYX01005924.1, on the reverse strand, counting down.
TTTCAGAGAGGCAGTAAATGAAATCTCTTGCTTTTTGAAAGCTAATGAGCTTCCATTTGAACAGAGTTTCCTGCCGTGTGATATTTTAATAAATTTCTGCAAGGGAAGGTTAATAATCCAGAGTCCCTTTCTTTTTCCTGCTAAGTGTGAAGTCTTCCTTAAGTCCTTCAATATGAGAATATATGGCCATTTTGATATCAAAATGGCCAATTCAGCATTTTGGTGTCTGAATTTTGAAAGAAAGTATTGTTTTTCTTGAAGGAAAATATTATTTACCTCACTTAATAAGAGATTCCTTTATTTTAAAAAGTTGGTGTTCTTGGTCGAGAAACAGATTACTTTTTTGCTTTTGTTTTGTTTAGTACTGTACCAAAGAAAGGAGTTTTGTTCAATTTTAATTAATGAAAATAATAAAGTTTGTGAGAAGTGGTAAAAGGCAATCCCCTGAGTAGTTGTAGTGCCGCTAGATTGTTTTTGACAAGACACATGTGGTACATTATTGTTTTAACCATATATCCTTGGTAAATTTTCAGCTACAGTAGTTCTAGATTTTTATTCTTGCCTTTTTATAATAGCCTGCCTGTGGTATTTCTTGGGCAGATTTTTTTTTTCTTATTTGATTTAAAGAATTGTGAATAAAATTATTAATACCCAACTACCTATTGAAAAATCAAGTGAATAAGTGATTTCTATCTTTTAGGGAAGGATAGCCTATATCATTTAATTGTTCTAGGGTAAATTTGTCAGAATATATTAAAAAACAAGTGACAGTTAATATGCTTATTTAAGTTTTATACCTTTAAGAGGTCAATAGTGAGGTGATTTTTTAAATCCTCAATAAACTAATATACTAGTGCTGTAACTAAATCTAAGACTTCACAAACTGAGTATATATCACTGTAGAAAAATCAAGGAAAGAAGAATGAGGACTTCCCTGGTGGTCCAGGTGTTAAGACTTTGCCTTCCAATGCAGAGGGTGCGAGTTCAGTCCCTGGTCGGGAAGCTAAGATCCCACATGTAGAGTCCAAAAAAAAAACCACCATAAAATAGAGGCAATATTGTAACAAATTCAGTAAAGACTATAAAAATGGTCCACATTTTAAAAAATGTTTAAAAAAAGGGGGATGGTTTGTTGAACTGGGATATTAAAGATCTGAGTTCTCATTCCAAATATCCTCTGATATCTTCTGTGATCTTGAGTGTATAGAGCTTCCTATGTCTGAGCCCCAGATCTCTGAGCTGTTAGATGGTGGCATTAGTTCTCAGGCTGCCCACCTTCACGGGATTGTTGGAAGGATCCTTTGAGATATGAGATGTGAAAACCTTTTGTAAGCTGTGACAGAAAGACTCTGTTGTTTCGATTGCTGTTACCAGATTAACACATCTTTAGGAATATATATGTATATTTGAAGATATTTTAACACCTATTCTTATCCTTTCTTTAGCAAGTACTAAATTTCAGTCTTGAAAATTAGAAAACTTGTTTGAAAATGGTGATGAATTAATGAACAACAGTATGCTATTGTTTGGTCAAAGATTAGTTTATCGGTAACCACAGAAATTTAGGCCCTGGGCTTCAAAACATTCTCTTTATCCTTCAGTTTGAAATATTGTAGATGGCAAGAAGTAGCTGGGCTTTACCAAAGTAGTTTTTAATTTCATGCTTCCAGGTGTTACATATAGATCCAGAGAAAAATCAGAAGAATATTAGCATTTTTCAGAGATCATTTGCCCTTACTGCCACTTGTGGAGAATTATGTATTAGGCAGAGGTTATCACAGCAGAGGCCATTTTTGTCATTATTTGTCATTTTCCTCCTGTTTTATCCATTCTTGTCTCTCTCCTTGGGAGCGTGCTACTTTGGAGAAGAAGTTAACTCTCTGAGCAGATAAGATTCCTGGCCTGTTGCTTCATGCTTGGCTGTTTTCCTACTTAGCCACATAAAACTGGAGTGTACTTAAGAGGTTGTGTGTGAAAAGTTGGAGGACAGACTGTTGGTTGTGGCCGTTTAAGACCGTATTAAGAATGTGTTGTAGGCTCCCCATCCCCACTTCTTTAGTGCTCCCTGTGTACATGTTGTTGTGTGTTTGTGTTTGCCATACTTGCTGGTTGAGTTAATTGTAATGATTTTGATCCAGGGAAAAGACCCATCAACAAAATGGATTCTTCTGATCCCTTTAAACTGAATGATCCATTTCAGCCTTTCCCAGGCAATGATAGCCCAAAAGAAAAAGATCCTGATATGTTTTGCGATCCATTCACTTCTACTACTACCACTACCAATAAAGAGGCTGACCCAAGCAATTTTGCTAACTTCAGTGCTGTAAGTACTGTGAATGGGCTGTTTGGGGGAAAATCTTTCATTTACAGTTTAAAGAGCTTTCAAAGATTATTTTGGAGTCTGCCAAATTTGTATTATTTCAACTAAATTTACCAACATGTTAAAAATTATCTTTATTCGTCCCTCAACCAAGAAAACCTCTGTTTGATTCTGTTTGCTAGTTCTGAAATTATTGCATTGTTCAGATGATTTTAGTAGTCTTAGTTCTTGGGATATATACCAGTTGCTTTGCAAAACCTTGACAGTTATTATTTTGCAAATTGTTACAGACAGTGGGCCACTAGAGAATCATTTGCTGTCTGCCCTCTGGATAGATAATGCCAATAATGAGTTTGTGTTATTTGTAACTGTGTATGTGTGTTTGTGTATAAAACCTTGAAAATTTCTGGAGACCAGTCAGCAATTACTGTATTATGTAAGAAGATAGGGCCAGAAATTCTTTGAATAGAAAATAAAACTCTGGTTTCATACAAAAATGTTCTTAAAATATAAGTCAGTTTTATTAAATAAATATGATCGTTAAGAGCTAACCTATCTTTAATTATTTGGAGGACTCTAATTCACTAGCTTTCCATATCTACTCCACATTCTCTCAAAGCTTCCCTGATAGCACAGTCAGTAGAGAATCTGCCTGCAATGCTTGAGACCTGGGTTCGATCCCTGGGTTGGGAAGATCTTCTGGAGAAGGAAAAGGGTATCCACTCCAGTATTCTAGCCTAGAGAATTCTATGGACTGTATAGTCCATGAGGTCGCAAAGAGTTGGACATGACTGGGCGACTTTAATTCACTTACTCACTCAGTTCACTAGCATTCCATATCTACTCTGCATTCTCCCAGAGCTGACTAAAGTAGGCCAATAAAGACAATAGAAGGATATGGTGTTAAGAGTATAGGCGGGTCCTATAAGATCATAGAAATGGGGCAACCAACTGGAAATATCATCCTGGTGGGGCATTAAGCAATGACATGTATATCATCATTATGTAGATAAACGTAAGTTTTTGTTTTAATTCTTTAGAGTAACTAACAGTGTTCCATTTCCCAGGTTGCTTTTTTTTTTTGAGATAAAAATGACCTTCATTATCACTGTCTATTTTATAATAAAGCAGTTTTCCTCTACTTAATAACCTCAAGCCTTTGAGATGAGTCTATAAATAAGAGATCTAGTGGCCAGCTGACTGACCACAGTCTGCCTGATGTCTCCCTCAGTGTAGCTTAGGGTCACTCTTCCAGTCACTTTATTCCTGCAGCCATTTCTAGTTAGTAAAGCAGGTAGGCAGAATTAGACTGGGCTATTTAGCTTTTGAATATGTACTCAAGTTTCAGTGGCTTCTTCCGAATGTGAAGAGGCAGAACAGGAATCAATATTTTAAATACTGGAAAACAGAGAGTGTCAGAATTATACTGACTTTTGTTAGCTGGAATTTGAGTTGTTTCAAGGAGAGAACCCAGAATTGCTCTTCTTACTATAATGCTCTTAGTACAAAATAACCTTCTGGCAGTTTGTGGCACTTAATATCTTAAATATGATTTCAGTAAGTCACAACCTGGTTGGAATGAGTCTTGAACAAAAGCAATTTGCTTTTTTCATTTTCCAGAATCTCAGTATGGTATAATATTAAGCATCTAATTATAAAAATGTCTTTTTAAATGAAAGATTTGTTAAATATTAAAAGTTTCAAAGATCTTATAATTCCCTAGAAAGAAAGCTACCATTTTCAAAAAAGCCTGACAGTTTCTTTCTTTTCATCCTGTTTTTTATGGTATTCATCCTATTATGGTGTTCTTCTAAATGACAGTACTTGAAACCAAGTTGAATTTTTTTATTTAGTATCTGCCATGGTTGCTATTTGGGGTGGATAAATATATTTCCTTGACTTATTAATTACCAGCATTAAGGTCTTATTTGGAATGGGTCAAAAAGTTCTCAATACCTTCTAAAATCATTATAATGCATTAAAAAAATTGATTAGGTCCACATCTTGCTTGATATATACCCAGTACTCTTGTTTTATATATAACAAAATTTATGTATAGTATATTCTTTGCTTCATAATTTTCCTGTACCTGAAGGGCTAGAATAAGATAGGAAATTGCCATTGGGATTAAGTTAAAAATGATGTATCATGTGAAGATGCTCACTGACGTTGAAGTAGTAAATGTTTTACATTAGATAAATATGCTAGTTCTCTCCTGTTTTTAAATCTCCTGATCCACCTTAAGAATATCCACTTTTTAAAAATGATGTTTTAATGTTCAGTTTTATAGACTCTCTATCTGTAGACTGCATTACTTTTAAGATTAAATCATTTTGATTTAATATTTAATTTTAAGTTTAAATTTAAAGTTTTAAGTTTAAACTAATTAAACTTGTTTTTGAAAAAAAAAAATAACAAGACTTTTTCCAGAGCCCTTCAGGTGAAACAAGTAGTTAAATATCCTTTTGTGAAAGCTATTTTTCCTTCTTTTCTTTGTACTTGTTCTGAATGTATTCATTTGTTTGTTCGTTTGTCTTTTAAATGGCAGTATCCCTCTGAGGAAGATATGATTGAGTGGGCCAAGAGAGAAAGTGAGAGAGAGGAAGAGCAGAGACTTGCCCGACTGAATCAGCAAGAGCAAGAAGACTTGGAACTGGCTATTGCACTCAGCAAATCTGAAATATCAGAAGCATGAAGAAATCTCCTGTTCTTCGTCAACCACACAATACTCTCCTTCTTGAATACTGAAGCTATTTACAATGTGTATCAAACCTACCTGTGAGCATGGGAATACAAAAGGTTTGAGATTCCTGTAAATGTGACAAAAGTTTTGGCTTTTTAAACTCCATTTCAGATTTGTCTTTTTTTTCCCCCTGTGAAAGTGGTAACCCAGATGACTTCACCTAGGCCCCTGTTCTGGTATGCATTTAGTGTGAGCTGTTGCCTGCCTGTGCCTCTCTTACTTGTAAAGCTAGAGCATCCAAGTTTCTGCCTTCTGGAATATAGAGAAATAGTTTCACCCCTATGCTACCCTTATTCTGTAGTTACTCTAATGATAGCCAGTGGGGTTCTTAAAGTTGGCAGTATTCTCCCCTAATTTAAATGGTTGAAAGAGGGGAAGGGAAAATATCCCTCTGAGGAAGATATGATTGAGTGGGCCAAGAGAGAAAGTGAGAGAGAGGAAGAGCAGAGACTTGCCCGACTGAATCAGCAAGAGCAAGAAGACTTGGAACTGGCTATTGCACTCAGCAAATCTGAAATATCAGAAGCATGAAGAAATCTCCTGTTCTTCGTCAACCACACAATACTCTCCTTCTTGAATACTGAAGCTATTTACAATGTGTATCAAACCTACCTGTGAGCATGGGAATACAAAAGGTTTGAGATTCCTGTAAATGTGACAAAAGTTTTGGCTTTTTAAACTCCATTTCAGATTTGTCTTTTTTTTCCCCCTGTGAAAGTGGTAACCCAGATGACTTCACCTAGGCCCCTGTTCTGGTATGCATTTAGTGTGAGCTGTTGCCTGCCTGTGCCTCTCTTACTTGTAAAGCTAGAGCATCCAAGTTTCTGCCTTCTGGAATATAGAGAAATAGTTTCACCCCTATGCTACCCTTATTCTGTAGTTACTCTAATGATAGCCAGTGGGGTTCTTAAAGTTGGCAGTATTCTCCCCTAATTTAAATGGTTGAAAGAGGGGAAGGGAAAGAACATCCTATTCTTTTATGATAGAGCAAATTGGCCAGTTTAAAGTACATGTTTGTATTTCCTTTTAATCAAAATACTGTTCAATTTGTTTTTTTATAGACAAGAAAAAATATTTTGCATACATTGACTCCCACTGTTGAAAACAGGAAAACAGGATGTGTTAGATGGAACTATTAGAGCTTCAGACTCAATCTTTTCCTAAATAAAAACATTAAAGCCTCATGTCTGAAATATATTAAAAAAATTTTTTTTCTGGATTTAAAGAACTTTAGATAAACAGATACCTCTCCGTGATTTTAAGTACTTAGAGAGTGAAGAAAAATTTTCACCTAAAATATACTCATCAATATAAGATAAGCAAAAATCTTAACCTGGCAGCCATTCTGCCATTGCTATGGCACTGTCCTCTTTAGTTCATGATAGGTTTATTTTTTTACTTTTGCAGAAGAAACTTTAGTAAGCTAGAACTGGAAGGTACTTTAACTTTTTGTATATATATATATTTGTTTTCTTTAATGAAGGCTCAATTACTTGAAATGTAAAAACATTCTCTGAATACAAATGAAAAAAGTGACATGTATTAAATCATTATTGCTTTGTGTCCATCTTTGTGGATTAAAATAGTCTATTCTTTTTGTATTTTTCACCTACAAAATTGGCAAGCTAGCAAAAATTTTTTTGTTTTTTTTAAATTGGAAGAGAGGAGACCTGCCCAGTTATCAAATCTCTTTATGTGTTAAAAGCCTATCTTCTGCAAAACTGACTTAGCAGACAAGCTGAATTTAAAATGGACTGTGAAGTAGGCTGTAAATTGTAGAGTAATCTAAAAATTTTTAACATCAGTCACTGAAATAATGTGTTGAAAACCAAGATAAAGGAAAATGCACCTAAAAACTAATTAAATGTGTCTGTGGTCACCAAGTCAAGGTGGTATTGATCTGTGTTAATCAGAGTAACTTATTGCCTAGCTTACGAATAAATTCCAGAATATCCAATTATTTCATTTTGAAATGGTGCTTTTTTTCTCTCCACACAAAATTGGATTACTGCAGTTCAAAATGAATTTAAACTACTTTCTTGCATTGCTTTTTTCTACTTTTCTAAATTAAAGCATTTCAGCATGAAAGTCATACAGACAAAGCAAGGGCTGAATCATAATCACAAGGCTTTAATTTTGATAAACTAACCCATTTATAAGGATATACTGCAAAAGTTGATTGAGTAGGTAGTGTTGGGAGTTGTAAATGGTAGTGGATTTTGGGGGTTTTTTTCTTCCTCTTAAACTTTAGGAAAAAGGTAAGTTGACTTGAACAACCTTCTTTTGCACTGGGAAAATGAGCAGATGTTTGAAATGGTTTAAAAAAAATTTTTTTTTTTTTTTAATTAAAAGAACACTCTGGAAAGTACTAAATATCTGTAACTTATAAACACCAACTTTCAGTATACCTTAATCTTATGTGTGTTTAACTGGATTGCATAGATTCTTATCTTTTGTTAAAATATGNAAATGGTTTAAAAAAAATTTTTTTTTTTTTTTAATTAAAAGAACACTCTGGAAAGTACTAAATATCTGTAACTTATAAACACCAACTTTCAGTATACCTTAATCTTATGTGTGTTTAACTGGATTGCATAGATTCTTATCTTTTGTTAAAATATGTATACTCAGTGGACCAATATGATATTAAAGTATGTATATATAATATAAATATATATATATATCTGAACCTCCATGCTCACTTGAGTGGGATGAATGTCTTAGAGTCACTTATGATCATATTTTATGTTGTTGACTCTGGCTCCAGAGCCTGTGATGGAAAAGGACAGATGAGTATTCCTGAGAGCTAAGTAGCACTTACTACAAGGTTTTAACCATCTTCTACCTACTTGTTCAGATTTATTTGAGTTCTCTTTATAGAATTTTCTCTTATGTTTCAAACTTCTAAACTGTAGCCTGTAATTATGAGAACAATAAACTTTAAGTAATAATAAACCATAGTATCCATACTACCTGACATGGAGTTTTGCATGATTCTGTGTTATGTTCTTGCTGTGTCCATGGAAGGGTAGACATGCAATCAGCACAGATGAATTATGTGTAAAGTGCTTGAGACACAGTACCTGGTATAGAATACCCAATAAATGTTAACTTGTTTTTAGTTGACAACTATTTTGTGAAAGAAAGATAGGAAATGTATGCATAGAGACATTGTCCAAAACATAGGTGGTTTGTGTATATATTCGTTGAAGGAGGATTTGTGACTCTTGGAGAGCACTGTGGTGTCAAAAATTCATGCAACCCTGGTCTGCCATTTTTAGGAAAGAGGATTTTGACAAAGATATTTAGCCTCCCTGAGCTTTAGCCATCTGATGTAAAGAACTGACTCATTTGAAAAGACCCTGATGCTGGGAAAGACTGAAGGCGGGAGGAGAAGGGGACGACAGAGGATGAGATGGTTGGATGGCATCTCAGACTCAATGGACATGAGTTTGAGTAAACTCCGGGAGTTAGTGTTGGACAGGGAGGCCTGGTGTGCTGCAGTCCTTGGTGTCGCAAAGAGTTGGACTTGGCTGAACTGAACTGAGCCTCATTTCCCTCTTCTAATGAGCATCATAATACCCAGCTCACAGGATTGTTCTGATTGATTTGAGTTTGACAGCTTTTTAATATTATTTTAATTAAACAAATTCAGCGACTTCACTTTCACTTTTCACTTTCATGCATTGGAGAAGGAAATGGCAACCCACTCCAGTATTCTTGCCTGGAGAATTCCAGGGATGGGGGAGCCTGGTGGGCTGCCGTCTATGGGGTCACACAGAGTCGGACACGACTGAAGTGACTTAGCAGCAGCAGCAGCAGCCATGTTCTTATTAATAGTGAGAATAAGTACTGGCTATTGAATGCACAACAGTGAGCACTTTATGAGTGTGTGTGTTTAGTCACTCAGTTGTGTCCTGCTTGTCGCAACCCCATGGACTATATAGCCTGCCAGGCTCCTCTGTCCATGTTGTTTAATCTTCACAACGGCCCTAAATATGAATGTTATTCGCACCTGTGTTTTTTCAGTATTTATTTATTTACTTGGCTTCACTGGGTCTTAGTTGTGGCGTGTTGGATCTTCAGATCTTTGTTGTGGCAGGCAGGATCTTTTAGTTGGGCATGTGGGATATAATTCCCTGACCAGGGATCAGATCCGGGGCCTCTGCATTGGGAGCACGGAGTTTCAGCCGCTGGACCACCAGGGAAGTCCTCAGCATCTATTTTAAAAATAGGAAAAATGAGGCTCAAAAAGTTACAATAATGTGATTCAGATGATACAGCTAATAAGTAGATGAGCCAGGAATTGAACTTTGGCCTCTCTGATTCTAAAACATGACACTCTTTCCAGTTTACTGTGCTTTGTCTCATTTTGTATGAAAAAAATTGCCTATAGGAAACTTTAGGAACAGAGCATGATAAATAATACCAGATAACATGGTGAGCTTCAGGCAGAATCCTTCATGCTTTACATATATTATTTCATTTAATCCTTTAAAAAGTAATCTTGTAATGTACAGGTACTGTTTATGTCTCCATTTTCCAGAGGAGGTGCCCTAACGAGGCCACAGTTACGTAGTTAGTAAGTGACAGAGCTGGAATTTGAACCCAGTAGACTGGCTGTACTGTTTCAACCACTGCTATCTATTCCTGTTAAAGGTGAGAATTCAGAGGAGAAATACCATAAATAGAATAATCCACATAATCTCTGCTCTTGAGGATTAATGAAATAAACTTACTGCATAACACATGGCATCTTATAAAACATTTCCCAATTCATTTTCATATTTAGTCTTTACCAGGGTTTAGAATAGTTTTTGACACATGAAAGCACTGAACAGTTTTTAGTTATCAATATGACAAATGATAAAAATGAACATAGGGATAAGAGCAGCCTTCTTTTATTAAAAATGTACACATTTCAAAGCCATGAAACTGGTAAAAACAAAAATTGTTTTCTTGGTGCTGGCAAAGCTCTGGAAAGAATGCATTAAAAGGTAGGCAAAGGTAGTACATTTTGGGGAGTTTGCCACACAGAGGAAGGGACAGGCATTCTAGGCAGAGGCCACAGTTGTATAGAGTGAAAGTGTAGAACACGGCACAGGTACAGCGTGCCAGCAAACCGCACGTGTTGACGTCTCATTCAGTGTGGGTTGCATAGGTTTGTGGCCAAAGGTGAAGTGTTTGTGTGTAGAAAGAACTCATTGGTGGTGATCTGGAGGATTACTTTAGGAGGAAGCCAGGTAAGGTGGGGAGAGCAGGGGAAGGCTATTGGAGTCATTCACATGAGATGGTAAGTACCTAAAATATGACTGTGGCTGAGGCCTGAGAGAAAGGGACTTATTTAGAACAAACAGGCCTTACATGTGGTACTAGTGGTAAAGAACCCGCCTGCCAGTGCAGGAGACAGAAGCAGCACTGGTTTCATCCCTGGGTCGGGAAGATCCCCTGGAGCAGGGCATGACAACCCACTCCAGTATTCTTGCCTGGAGAATCCCATGGACAGAGGAGCCTGGCGGGCTGCAATCCACAGGGTTGCCAAGAGTCAGACACACCTGAAGC
>SJYX01005921.1:0-10659 GCA_006410675.1 Oreotragus oreotragus | reverse complement strand
AATAAGGAGTTCATGATCTGAGCCACAGTCAGCTCCTGGTCTTGTTTTTGTTGACTGTATAGAGCTTCTCCATCTTTGGCTGCAAAGAATATAATCAATCTGATTTCGGTGTTGACCATCTGGTGATGTCCATGTGTAGAGTCTTCTCTTGTGTTGTTGGAAGAGGGTGTTTGCTATGACCAGTGCATTTTCTTGGCAAAACTCTATTAGTCTTTGCCCTGCTTCATCCCGCATTCCAAGGCCAAATTTGCCTGTTACTCCAGGTGTTTCTTGACTTCCTACTTAAGCATTCCAGTCCCCTATAATGAAAAGGACATCTTTTTTGGGTGTTAGTTCTAAAAGGTCTTGTAGGTCTTCATAAAACCATTCAACTTCAGCTTCTTCAGCATTACTGGTTGGGGCATAGACTTGGATAACTGTGATATTGAATGGTTTGCCTTGGAAACGAACAGAGATCATTCTGTCATTTTTGAGCTTGTATCCAAGTACTGCATTTCGGACTCTTTTGTTGACCATGATGGCTACTCCATTTCTTCTGAGGGATTCCTGCCCGCAGTAGTAGATATAATGGTCATCTGAATTAAATTCACCCATTCCAGTCCATTTTAGTTCACTGATTTCTAGAATGTCAACGTTCACCCAATGATAGGATATCAAAAGAGAATCTCCCCAGGTCGTTAGGTTCCCAATATGCTACTGGAGATCAGTGGAGAAATAACTCCAGAAAGAATGAAGGGATGGAGCCAAAGCAAAAACAATACCCAGTTGTGCATGTGACTGGTGAGAGAAGCAAGATCCGATGCTGTAAAGAACAGTATTGCATAGGAACTTGGAATGTCAGGTCGCAAATGAAAACCACAGTGAAATACCTCTTCACACCCACTGAGATGGCTAAAATGAGAAAGAAAGGCAGTAGTATTGGTGCGGATGTGGAGAAGTTGGAAGCCTCAGAGACTGTCGGTGGGAACGTAAAATGGTGCAATCACTTTGAAAAAGAGTCTAGTGGTTTCTCAAAAATGTTAAACACAGAGTTGCTATATGACCCAGCAATTCCTGTCTTTTGCAAATACCCAAGAGAACTGAAAACAGACCGCCACACAGAAGTGTTTACATGACTGTTCATAGCAGTATTATTCATAACAGCCAAAAAGTGAAACAACAGAAGATATCCATCAACTGATGAATGGATGGAGAATCTCTGGAATGGAATGTTGCTGCTGCTGCTGCCAAGTCGCTTCAGTCGTGTCCGACTCTGTGTGACCCCATAGACGGCAGCCCACCAGGCTCCCCCATCCCTGGGATTTTCCGGGCAAGAACACTGGAGTGGGTTGCCATTTCCTTCTCCAATGCATGAAAGTGAAAAGTCAAAGTGAAGTTGCTCAGTCGTGTCCGACTCTTAGCGACCTCATGGACTGCAGTCTACCAGGCTCCTCCGTTCATGGGATTTTCTAGGCAAGAGGACTGGAGTGGGGTGCCATTGCCTTCTCTGAATGGAATTTTATGAAACCTTAAAAAGGAATGAAGTTCTTAGGCATAGTATAACATGGATGAGTCATGACAACATAAAGCTAAGTGAAAAAAACCAGTTCACAAAACTGACTATCTACCAGGCTCCTCCGTTCATGGGATTTTCTAGGCAAGAGGACTGGAGTGGGGTGCCATTGCCTTCTCTGAATGGAATTTTATGAAACCTTAAAAAGGAATGAAGTTCTTAGGCATAGTATAACATGGATGAGTCATGACAACATAAAGCTAAGTGAAAAAAACCAGTTCACAAAACTGACTTTGTATAGTTCCACTTATATTAAACATTTAGAATAGGCAAATCTATGGGAATAGAAAGTGGATTAGTGGCTTCCTAGGGCTGGATGGTGAGAATTTGGGCAAAATGGTGAGTGATTGCTAATGGGTTTGAGGTTTCTGTTTTATTTAACATTATTTTTGATTGGAGTATAGTTGTATTACACTGCTGTGTAATACCTAGATAATTTTGTAGGGTTCCCTGAGCTATACAGTATGTTCTCATAAACTGTCTATTTTCTACATAGTTTCAGCAGTGTGTATCCTGCTTCCACTTTCCCCTGTAACTGTTCTCTACTTCTGTTTGAGGGTTCTTTTGAGGTAATGAATGTGATCAAATGTTCTAATATTGATTATATTGATGATTGCCAATTCAGTGACTATACTAAAAGCAGTAGGTATATTTTATGACATATGAATTATGTCTCAGTAAAGCTGCTATTAAAAAAATAATAAATGAACCAACAGAATTTAAGTAGTATCCCAGGTATTAATTGAACAATCCCAGTATAAGATCAGTCAGTTTACAGTCTATGCTGCTGTGCTTAGTTGCTCAGTTGTGTCCGACTCTTCGCAATCCCACAAACTGCACCTCTGCCAGGCACCTCTGTCCATGGGGATTCTCCAGGCAAAAATACTAGAGTGGGTTGCCATGTGCTCCAGGGGATCTTCCCAACCCAGGGTTGGAAACCAGGTTTCCTGTATTGCAGGCAAATTCTTTACCAGCTGAGCCACCAGGGAAGCCCCTTACTGTCTATAGCTAAAATTAAAAGCATGTGTTTATTCAGCAACGAGTCTGAGTAACTTAAGCTTTTTCATTTCTTTACTCAGTGATCAGTTTTATTTTACTAATTTATTGTTTCTAGTTTTACTGAGATATAATTGAAATATAACAGTGTATAAGTTGAAAGTAAACAATGCAATCATTAAGTGTAAGTATATAGTGCAAAAAGATTTTGCAGGGACCAGTTCTTTGCTCTCAAAGCCAGATAGAGGAAATTAACTAGAATGTAAAAAAACCTAAAAGTTTAACTTACTTCATTAATGTAAATCAGCGTTCCATTTTAGCCTAGACGGAACCTCCTTTGTGCTTGAAACTGTCAATTGCTTTATATACATTGTCATACAATAACCCATAAACTTATTTTATATGTGAGTAAACTGAGGCTTAACGACCTTACCTAGCAGAGCTTCTTTATATTTTCCAAAGCCATTTTTCCCAGGATGGCAGAACTTTATAATTGATAGTTATCTTAAAAGGAACAATAAAATACATACTTAACCGGGGGTAAATATTTTGCTGAATGTTGGCAGGTGGGGAAGGTATGAAGGGAAGAGTCCCCTTGAGAAACTTTTACTTGTTTGAGGTTGTCTGAACTCCTACGGGAAAACCCGTCTCTGATTCTACTCTCCTTCTAAGTGTGTGTTTAAGTGCTGCATTTACGTGCCAGCTTTATTTTTGTAGAGTATTACATCTTTGTTTCTACAGCTAGATGCGAGGACAGGTCTTTATTTTATCTGGCTTGGTTTTATCAGAATCCATTAGGGTAAGCAGTGTTAAGGAAAGAAGAAGAGGGGGTTGCTGTTATTACAGCAGAGACTTCCAGATGAATCCCTATGAAGATAAGAAATACAGTGTAGAACAGCAGAAGGAACCTGGTTTAGACCCCTCTTGGTTCTCATCTGAGACTACTGATAAGTCAGAATTTTGAAGGTGGTTATTCTCAGTCTTGAGGGCTTCCCTGATAGCTTAGTTCTTTGGAGGGAATGACGCTGAAGCTGAAACTCCAGTACTCTGGCCACCTCATGCCAAGAGTTGACTCATTGGAAAAGACTCTGATGCTGGGAGGGATTGGGGGCAGGAGGAGAAGGGGACGACCGAGGATGAGATGGCTGGGTGGCATCACCCACTGGATGGACGTGAGTTTGAGTGAACTCTGGGAGTTGGTGATGGACAGGGAGGCCTGGTGTGCTACGATTCATGGGGTCACAAAGAGTTGGACACGACTGAGCAACTGAACTGAACTGATAGCTCAGTTGGTAAAGAATCCCCCTGCAATGTGGGAGACCTGGGTTCAATCCCTGGGTTGGGAACATCCCCTGGAGAAGGGAAAGGCTACCCATTCCAGTATTCTGGCCTAGAGAATCCCATGGACTGTACAGTCCCTGGGGGGCAAGAGAGTCAGGCACGGCTGAGTGACTTTCACTTCACATTGTCAGTTTTTACCCTTGGGCCTCTGTTCTTTTAACTGTTACCAAAGTCCCACCTTTTAAAATGAATGACCCAGTATGAAATTCCAGAACAGCTAAAATTGATTTGTCTATTTACTCACTTCTTTTAAATGTAAAATAAAATTGTTTGTGTGTAAAATCCCTCAGCACCAATGAAAATCGCAATTCTACATTTGCTGAGAAATATCTTTATTTGTCCTCTGGGAGATCTTAAGCTTTAGTTGGCTTCTATTAAACTTTTATGAGAACAAAATGAGTGACTTTTTCTTCAAACAGGTACTTTTTGTTGTTTCAAAGAAAGAACACATACTTGAAACAGAACGTGTTCTTTTAAACAAATTACTCAAAAACAAAAAAGTAAAAATATGAGGGAGAGGTTTGGGTAAGATAATCACTACCACCCCAAAGTTGCAGAATATTAAAATTTTGTCATCATTATCTGACTTTGTCTAAATATTGCTTCAGATATCTCCCCAAGGAGGTCTGGTCTGCTATCATTATAAATTCATATTCTTATGTGAATTCTTAGTCTCCCTTCTCTGTTCTAATATAAAATGCAAATGCTCCTGGGAGCTGTGATCTGTTTAGGAAGGCTTTTGCTAAAAGGTCGTGACAGGGGAAATAACAGAACTGATCTGAAGGGCGTCATGGTGCCATTTAATAGTTCTGCCTGTGTTCAACCTTGTGTTTTTACTTGAAATCAAACCACCTGCCTAAAATCCAGAAAAGGAAAAAAAAGGGGGGGGGATATATTCATCGTTGAGATCCATGCAACGAATGTCACATGTTGACCAGTCAGTTGTTTCCTAACACAATAATCGTTGGGTTTCCTGTGTCTTCCCATCCCCTAGTCACTAAAGCACACATGTGAGCTTGCAGTAGGCTGTTACATGGTCCCCTGAAGATGTCCACAGCCTAGTCCCCAGAGCCCATCAATGCACCACCTTACATGGCAGATAAGAATAGGGTGAGGGTATTTTGATAGGAAAATGATCCTGGGCTATGCAGGGGGCCCAGTGTCATCACAGGGCTTTTGTATGATGGCAGGAGGCTGAGAGAGGAAAGACTATATTATGCTGGTGTGATGTAAAGATGGAGGGAGGGCACCGCTAGCAGTTGGAATTATTATTCCAGGTGTCTCGAGAAGGAATTTAGCCCTGTGCACCCATTTTATACTTCGACCTCTAGAACCATGAGGTAATAAATTTATGCATCAGGCCCTTCCTGCCATTCTCCATGTTGCTGCAAGACCCACCACGTGGAAACACAAATGGGGCTATAAAAAGCCCTATGGAGAAAACCCTTAATTTCTTTGTATTACCTTTAAAAAGAAACCCAAACGTCCTGTGAAGTGCCCAGCCCTGTGCTGGACCTGGTCCCTGTCTGTTTCTCCAGGGTTATCGGAAGACAGTGGCAGTTTCCAAGTCAGATGTCTGGGTTTGCATTCCGCTTGTGCCGCTTACCACCTGTGTGACCTTGGCCACGTTAACCTCTCTGTGCTTCAGTGGCCTCACTGGCTGTTTGTGAAGGCTGATTTATTAATACAACGCCTGACATTGTCTAAGCACAATATAAATCGTTAGATGAACTTATTATTGTGAGTATTCACAAATGTCATTGGCTCATAGAAGACACTAAACAAACATGTGGTTGGCTGGCTGGATGAATGAATGAAAGAAAATAGCGTTACATTCACAACTGCTGTTGGTGGTTGTTCAGTCGCTCAGTCGTGTCCGACTCTGCCACCCCGTGGACTGCAGCACGTCAGGCTTCCCTGTCCCTCACCACCTCCTGGCGCTGGCTCGAACTCATGTCCTTTGAGGTGGTGATGCCATCCAACCATCTGTTCCTCTGTCATCCTCTCCTCCTCCTGCCTTCAGCCTTTCCTAGCATCAGGATCTTCTCCAGTGAGGCGGCTCTTGGCATCAGGTGGCCAAACTGTTGGAGCTTCAGCTTCAGTATCAGTCCTTCCAATGAATATTCAGGACTGGTTTCCTTTAAGGTGGACTGGTTGGATCTCCTTGCTGTCCAAGGGACTCTCAAGAGTCTTATCCAACACTGCAGTTCAAAAGCATCAAAGAGTTTTCCAAATTTGCTGGCATATTGAGTGCAGCACTTTAACAACATCATCTTTCAGGATTTGAAATAACTCAGTTGGAATTCCATCACCTGCTATACATATGCAATTGGTTCTTTCTCTAGTCTGCAGAACACAGTCATAACTTAGATGAGTGAAGAGACAGCTACACACTTGGGAACCAAATTTGGCACTGAAATATACAAACTGGATCAAAGATGTGATTTCTTGTGAAGAAAGATGGAAGCTGTCCACTTTTGAGGGAATCTTTAACCAACACTAAAACTTATATTCTAACCAGCATTAGTGAGTTTTCAGATGAGAATTGATAACTGTTAAGACCTAATGTTGGTACATATGATAATTACTGATACTTATTCATTCTTATCTCATATTCTTAACATTTTTTTAAAAATATGTTGCCTACTCATGAACGTGGTGCTTTTAGAAATATGATAGAAACCTACCCTCCTCTAACAGTAGTCTCTGTTCATAATATTTGCTTTCGGTTATATTGCTTCTCTGCTGGCTCAGTGATAAAGAATCTGCCTGCAGTACAGGCAGTATGGGAGATGTGAGTTTGATCCCTGGGTCAGGAGGATCCCTTGAGAAGGAAATGGCAACCCACTCCAGTATTCTTGCCTGTGAAATCTCATGCAGAGAGGAGCCTGGCAGGCTGCAGTCCATAGGGTCGCAAAGAGTAGGACACGGCGGAGCGCACACACTGCGCGATATACTGTACAAAGAGAAAGTTTCCCACGGGAGTGCAGTGTGGTAAATGCCAGTTCCTCGGCAGGTGAACTCTGACGTCCCTTAGGACCCGCTTATATTAAGAGAAAATAGTAAACATACTGTGTGGAAGAGGAGGGAATTCTCTAGGGCTCTGGTCATCTTCACTGTACCAAGGAGGGGCATTTTATGCATAAAGTTCTTCCCCTTCTGGTTTAATAGCCTCAAAGTTCTTTCTTCTACCTTGTCATGTAAATGCTTTAATAACTGAATAAGCATTCCTTGAGAGGCTTTTAAAATATATACTTAAAAAACTTCACCGTCTAGCTGTTTTTTTTTTTTTTTTGCTAATTTGTAGGAAGAGAATATTTTGGTTGAGTTTATTAAGGTATAGCATACATACAGCAAAGTTCATCCTTCCTAGTGTACTGTTCTGAGTTTGAGAGAGACATAGTCATGCGCTTGCCATCATCATCAAGACACAGCACCGTTCCATAACCCGCTCTCCCAGTTCTCCCGTGCGCCTTCGTAGTGAACCCCTCCCTCCATCCCCAGTCAACAGCTGACCTGTTTTCTGTCTCAGTAGTTTTCTATCCTGTTTTAGTTTTTCTGTTTATTTTTTAAAGTTGGAGTATAGTTGAGTTACAGTGTTTTTTTCATTTTTACTGTACAGTGAAGTGAATCAGTTATACATATACATATATCCACTCTTTTTAAGATTCTGCTCCTAATAGATTATTAAAGAGTATTGAGCAGAGTTCCCTGTGCTATAAAGTAGGTTCCTATTAGTTATCTATTCTAAATACAATAGTGTATATATGTTCATCCCAATTTCCCAGTTTATCCCAGCTCCCTTTTCCCTTGGTAACCTTAAGATTGTTATCTACATCAGTGACTCAATTTCTGCTTTGTAAATAGGTTCATTTGTACCATTGTTTTTTTACATTTCTCATATAAGTGATATCACATGATATTTGTCTCTCTGTGTCTGACTTACTTTATTCAGTATGACAATCTCTAGGGCCATCTGTGTACTGCATATGGCAATATTTCATTCCTCTTTATGGATGAGTAATATTCCATTGTCTATATATACCACATCTTCATTATCCATTCCTCCATCAGTGGACATTTAGATTGCTTCCATGTCTTGGCTATTGTAAAGAGTGCTGCAGTGAATATTGGGGTGCATGTATCCTTTTGAACTGTGGTTTTCTCTGGATTTATACCCAGGAGTGGGATTGCTGGATCAAACGGTAATTCTGTTTTTTGTTTTTTAAGGAACCTCTATACTATTCACCATAGTGGCTGTACCAACTTATTAATACATTCCCACCAACAGTGTAGGAGGGCTCCCTTTTCTCTACACCCTCTCCAGCATTTACTGTTTGTAGGTGTTTTTGATGGTGGCCATTCTAACCAGTGTGAGGTGGCACCTCATTGTACTTTTCATTTGCATTTCTCTAGTAATTAGTGATACTGAGCTCCCTTTCTTGTGCCTTTTGGCTGGCTGTATGTATGTCTTTTTTGGAGAAAGATCTATGAAGATCTTCCACCCGCTTGATTTGATTTTTTTTTTTTTTGGGAGGGGGGGCTTTGATCTTGAGCTGTGTGAATTGTTTGTATATTTTGGAGACTAGTCCCTTGTCTGTTTCGTTTGCAAATATTTTCTCTCATTCTGTGGGTTTTCTTTTTGTTTTTTTGTGGGGTTTTTCTTCTGATGGTTTGCTTTGCTGTGCAAAAGCTTTTAAGTTTAATTAGGCCTCGTTTGCTTACTTTTGTTTTTATTTTCATTACTCTGGAAGGTGGATCAAAAAAGATATTGCTGCTGTTTATGTCAAGGAGTGTTTTTCCTATGTTTTCCTGTAAGTTCTGTAGTATCTGGTCATATGTTTTGGTCTTTAATCTATTTAGAGTTTATTTTTGAGTTGTGGTGTTAGGGAGTGTTCTAATCTCATTAATTTACATGTAGCTGTTCAGTGTTCCCAGCACCACTTATTAAATAGATTATCTTTTCTCCATTGTATATCATTCCCTTCTTTGTCATAGATTAGGTCACCATACATATGTGGATTTATCTCTTGACTTTATATCCCTTTTCCATTGATCTGTATTTCTGCTTTTGTGCCAGTACCATACTTTTTTGTAGTATAGTCTGAAGTCATGGAGCGTGATTGCTCCAGTTCTGTTTTTATTTTTCAAGATGGTCTTGGCTATTTGGAGTCTTTTGTGCTGTCACTATACTTTTGCTTCCTCCAGGGAGTCCAGTAGAATCAGTCTATATATAGCCTTCTGAGTCTGGCTTTCTTGACTGGAGTTTTTGACGTATTGTTTGGGTCAGCAGTTAATTCTTTTATATTGCTGAGTAATATTTCTTTGTATGGACAGACCACTGTTTACGAATCCATTTATTTTTGAAGTAAAGTTGACTTATTTCCAGACTTGAAGGATTATCAATAAAGCTACTATAACAATTCACATACATTTTTTTTTTTAAAGTATGAACTTAAGTTTTTACTTCTCTCAAGTAAATATCTAGGAATGGGATTTCCTTGTATGGTGGGTATATACAGAACTCAGAAACCATCAAATGTATGGACACCAAGGCGGGAGGGTACTTGGAATAAAGGGAAGACTGGGGTTGACAAATATACAGTACTGANCATTTTTTTTTTAAAGTATGAACTTAAGTTTTTACTTCTCTCAAGTAAATATCTAGGAATGGGATTTCCTTGTATGGTGGGTATATACAGAACTCAGAAACCATCAAATGTATGGACACCAAGGCGGGAAGGTACTTGGAATAAAGGGAAGACTGGGGTTGACAAATATACAGTACTGATACTTTGTATAAAATAGGTAACTAATAAGAACCTTCTGTTTAGCTCAGGGAACCCACTCAGAGTGGCTGCATCAGTTTGTATTTTCACCAACAATGTATGAGAGTTCCAGCTGGTCTGCATCCTCACCTGCACTTGATATTACTGGTTTTTCTTTTTTAATTAAAATGTTCCCTGGGTATGTAATGATATCTCATTGTAGTTTTGCTTTGCATTTTCCTAATGTCTGCTGATGTTCAATTTGTTTACATATGCTTGGTTGCCAGCCATATAGCTTCTATCATTCCATTTATTTCTGCATTGTATTGTGTTTGTTTGCATATACTTTAGCTACTATTAAATTTGAATTTATTGTTTGTTATATAAATTCAAATCTATAACTATGTGCTTCTGTATAAAAATGCAAATAATTGTTATATATTAACCTAGAATCCTAAGACCTTGTCAGATTCACTTACTGGTTCTAATAGTTTTGTCAGTTCCTAAGATATCTGTGTGAACTACTATGTGACTTGAAAACAGTTTTGCTTCCTTCTCAAGTACAACTTTTTAATGTTTTAAATTACTTTGTATTGGTGCATAGTTGCTTTATAATGCTGTGTTAGTTTCTGGTATATAACAAAGTGAGTCAGTTGTATGTATACACATATCCCCTCTTTTTTTAAATTTGCGTTCCATTTAAGTCACCACAGAACATTGAGTAAAGTTCCCTGAGCTAAACAGAAGGTTCTCATTAGTTACCTATTTTATACATAGTATCAGTGCTGTGTATTTGTCAGCCCCAGTCTTCCCGTTATTCCCAGTACCCTCCCGCCTTGGTGTCCATACATTTGTTCTCTCTGTCCTTGTCTCTCTCCCTCTGCTTTGCAAATAAGATTATCTATGCTGTTATCCTGTTCTTTACAGCATCGAATCTTGCTTTTATCACTAGTCACATGCACAACTGGGTATTGTTTTTGCTTTGGCTCCATCCCTTCATTC
>SJYX01005920.1:0-10113 GCA_006410675.1 Oreotragus oreotragus | reverse complement strand
CTCATGCCCGTTGAGTCAGCACTGCTATCTAACCATACAGCATCCACTGCAGCCCCCTTCTCCTTTTGCCTTCAATCTTTCCCAGCACCACGGTCTTTTCCAATGAGTCAGTGAACACAGAAGTGGGAGCCACTGGATAGCACTGGGATAATGCTGTCCAGAAAAATGTGGATTTGGGGGTGGGGGAAGAGAAAAAAGTGTGTGTGGTTTTTAAGGAGATAGGAACTCTATGGAAGATAGGAAAAGTAATGATGCAATAAAGCCTGATAAAACAAAGACATGAGGGCAAAAATGGCTAGATAAATGTGTTTTACTTTGTAGAAAACACATTTAAAACTCACTTTCAAGAAGAATGCAATTAGACTACAAAGAGTACAAAATACACAAAATATTCACCATTTAGACCCAGTGATGGCACTCCTAGGAATTTATCCTAAGAAAATGATCCGAGAAAAAGCTGCTCACAAAGGATCTTAAATAGGAATGCTTGATGAAGTCCAAAAAGTTAACAGTGCTTCACCGTAGAACAATCAGAGAAAACAAATAAGCAAAAAGATGATAAAGAATGGAGCATATGTCGTAATAAGAAAGAATCTGGAAAGACATAAATCAAGCATCGTATAATGTTGTTTACACCAAAAAGGAGATACAATTGAAGACTGCTTTCTTATTTAATAATATAGCAGGAATATTTCCATTTGAAAAGATACATTTCTGCACCCTCTGCCTTTTAAAAAAAAATAGTTTCAAAGTATCTGTAAGTGAGAATATCAAGCAGAATACAAACTCTACATAAAGGATGATCCTAATTTTAGATAAATCTACATTATCATGGAAGGATAAAATATCAGGAAACAGATGAATATATTAAGAGTAGTTTTCTTCTCTTTGGATATCACAGATGATGATTACCTTCTCCAGGCTTTGCAAATATTTTCTAAGTCTTCTAGTCAACACCTTTATTATGATAAAAATAAAATCAATGCAAAAAGTCAAGATGTTAAAATCAGGCTTTCAAAATAGACAAAAATGAAAACAATTAACTGATGCTTATAAATTTTTACATCATCCAAAATAATGAAATGCCCCCAAGAATCTATATGATAATCAAGATACCATCTTTCTATGATGTAGGTAACATTTAAAATAAAGGCATAAAAAAATAAAGGCATATAAATTGTGTGGCCAGTGTTATCCTAAAGATCACATTGAAATTTAATAAATCTTTAATTCAATTTACCATCAAGGCTCAAATGAAGCCTTTTAAATTATTTGGGGAAAAAATAAATGATTACATGAACCTAATATTTTTAAAGTTAAAGTGCAGGAAGATCTATCTTAATGCCTTTGATTTTTGTACCTATTCTCATTTTCAGTTATAAAAGTTAATATACAGATAAAAGCTTGGGCTTTATTATACCTCATACAGAAAACAATAAAAAAGACCGGTAATCTAAAGTATTTAGGAAAGAATCCTAATGGAGCTGTCCCATGCATCAGAACAAATTTTAGTGAATGCTCACACAAACACTTAAAACAATGTTTTTATTCTGAGCCAAACAGAAACACTCTTCCTTTTGGTAAACTTCTCTAGATATTTCAACAGGCAGGCCTTGTGAACTCTCCGCAGTTGTGAATTCTATCCCTACATCACATTCCCATATATGGTTTACTGGGGCACATTTATATTCTACCCCAAATATCTTCACTGAAGAATGCTCATGAACAGACCAACACAACACAAGGTTAGCTCACCAGAAAGAAGGGGAGAACAAACCCATTCATTCAATTGTTTAGGAAAGAATGCATTCAAATCTTGGAACTATTTATGCCAAGAACTCTATGATTCTGGCATCTTCCCCTCTGCCAGGTCCCCTGCTGAGAATGTGAAGGGCCCTCTCTGCCCTTGGCTGCCTTTGGAGAGCAAGCTGAAGTCAGGAGCAGCATAAAAAGCCAAGACCCTCTTCTTTGTAAATGTAGTGAATGCTCTGAATGCAAGCAGACCCTGACATTAAAACAAACTTAAACAAAACCCGCACATAGGACAATTATTTTAGAAAATAATTTTTAGGTATAGATCAATGTTTCCTAGTTAATATACTCTTCTTCCATGCTAGCTCACAATTAATTCAATTTCTGAGAATAATGTAGATGAGATTCGATAGAAGCCAAACAGCAAGAGGGAGGAAGCACTGTTCATGAATATGAATATAAATGATTACAGAGAGAAACCTACATGTTATATAATTAGCATATGTATAGGGGAGAAGGAGTGAGTGCTTAATTTCAAAAATGTTAATTTCCTACTGAAACACACCAGCATCCACAGAGAACCAAAAGCAGGGAGCAGATTTACCTTGCCACGTGGTGTGAGTGTCAACAGTAGAACCTCCTGATATTCACACCTCTTTGAGTGGGCACTCTGTCACGACTGTTCTCTGAGCCACCTCAGATAGCCAAGCACAAGTTGAGTACTCAGGATCACTAGGTATGGAAATCTACAGTTATTCTGAAAACCTACTGGTGTTCAGGAGTAACTATAGGATGTAGAAAAAAGTATGCCAACTTTCACCTTCTGCTGTTTTAGAATAAATGCCCATTTGGAAAGTGAGCATATGCAATCCTTCATTAGAAATGATGTTGACATTTTTAACAGAAAATGGTTTTCTATAAGTGTAAGAAAAATTATATAAAATTTGTATGTAAAGTAAGGCAGAAAACCTCATTTCCATGTCTTCTGGGGGCACAGATCACTCAAAGATAATAGAAGGAATAATACTTTGTTCACTCCACTCTTTAATATTGATTAAATTTCTCAGAGTTTGTGAAAGAACAGGCTAAGTGATAGATTTGGAGGAGGGGTTAGAGATACAAATAATTGCTGTTAACCTCAAAGGTAACAGTTTGTTGCCCTGTAGAACAGTAACCAGTTTTGTATATAACCCAGCAATCATAAAGTAATATTTATCAAGCTACCTGTAAATATTTAGTCCCTCTTTATATTTGACTGGTTCCTTCATTAATTAATCAGTTGAATAAAATCTTTGACACTTTCATTTTATATTTGGACAAGCATTATGATTTTACCATTTAAAACTTATATTTTAACAAGTAGATAATTTTTCAATTGTTTATTCATATGACTAATTGTCTTGAATGATTGAATATGCATAATCCATGTAACAATGTAGCATTTTTCATCTTGTTTTCCTGTGTATACTCTCTTTAAATGGCACTGGTTTGCTCAAAAAGTAAATAAGGCAGGTATTATCGTTTCTTGATGTGGTAATATAATGAAGACATTATTGTATGCTTTTTATAATATCAACTAGAAAGGATTCAGGTAGACTATATATTTCTAAACTCCATATACAGTATGATTTAGGAAATAATCACTTCCTTGTCTCGGTTTCACAGAATCTAACAAGTCCAAACAGTAGATCTTCATGAAACAAAGCTTCCCCAACCATACTTCACATTAATATGAACAGCTCTAACTATAACGAATCACAGGGCTTGGCAGGTCAACAGGATTATGACATCAGATCAAACAAGCTTCCCAGGCAGGTTATAACATTGTCTTTGACAACTGCTAAGCAGCTTGCAAGAATGACAAGTACAGGGAAGGGCAATCTGCTAGAAGACACAAAAGGTGCTGTCAAACATTTAAGCGACTTTCCTCAGATCTGGGTGGGTAGAGGGGCCTCTGAGCAACAAGCAAACAGATGAAACTCATGTTCAGATGTAATATGACTGTTGAACAGGCCCATGCAAGTTGAAATGTAATTGCCATTGTCACCATACAGGCTAGAAAGCTGTGTGAAAACTGCTTCAGGGTTTTTCTAACTCCATCTTGCATTGGAGCCCACTGGGAACGTGTTAAAACGCAGAATCTAACTCAGCAGGTCCAGGTGGGGTCTGCATTTCTAAGAAGGTCGCAGAAGATGCTGGAGCTCGCACCTAGGGGACCACACTGGGAATGGTGAAGACTATCTCACCTTGTAAATTCCAGAGGCCAACATGGACTCCTCAAGCCGAACATGGTATAGTCGGAGCTCCCTGAGTGCTTTCATGAAGTACACATTAAAAAAAATAAATAACCTTCTTAATTATATGAGTACCATAAAATAGTGATAGTACAGGACCTTCCTGGTGGTCCAGTGGTTAAGAATCCGCTTTCCAATGCAAGGGACGTGGGTTCGATTCTTAGTTGGAGAAATAAGATCCCGCATGTCGCACGACTAGGGAGCCCACATGCTGCAGCTCCTGGGCCAGCGCTGTAGTGCTCACACGCCACAACCAAAGGTCCTGCATGCCACAACTAAGGCCCCAGGAAACCAAACAGATATACAAATAAAATATTTTTAAAAGGTAATAGTAAATTTTGAAGGCCTTCGAGTGATGTGCCAATGAGGAAACATTTAAGTATAAAGCAGTCCCAGAGAAAGATCTTAAAAGTCTTCGTAGACCTGGTGACATGAGTGCTCACCTTAGAGGAAAATTAACTCTGCCCCAATTCTTTGTCACTCACTCCGGGAATGATGGCTCAAACCGCTGAGTCCTGGCTCTTTGTGTAGAAACAGAACTTCCTGGGGGGAATCCTTTGCAGCTTGTGTATCACAAGCAGAAAGAGGAACTGGAGATTACTGGAGAATTTAGGAATGGCAGTCCTACTCTGCAGACTGTTCTAGGTGTGCCCGATGTGGCCATGCAATGTTATGATGAGGCCGAGGGTGTGCGTGCTAAGTCATTTCAGTCATGTCCGATTCTTTGAGGCCTTCCAGACTGTAGCCCGCCAGTCTCCTCTGTCTGTGGGGATTCCCCAGGCAAGAATACTAGAGTGGGTTGCCATGCCCTCCTCCAGGGGATCTTCCTGACCCAGGGATCGAATCCACATCTCCTATGCCTTCTGCCCTGGCAGGCAGGTTTTTACCACTAGGATCACCTGGGAAACTCTTATGAGGAAGCTGGACAATCTCAGTTACAGGGATGGTCAATTCCGAGTCATGGTGAGTGAAGTGAAGATGGTAACACCATGTAATTATTAAAGTGGAGAAATGAGATCCAAGACACAGTGAGGCACAGGATTGCAGTACATGCATGACCCTTTGTTTTCACATGTAGTGAGAGCTCAGCGATGTGATGTGGAATCCAAACTGTGCCATAAACCTGTATACATGGAATAATTTTATGCAGGTTTCAGGGTCAGAAAAAAATCAAATAAGCTACAGCACTTACAAGAACCCCTGTGTGCATTTAAAAATATGATACATGAAGTGTTTATTTCCTTTCCCCGGTGAATATGTTTTAAGGAACATTCCTACAGATACACACAAACACGGTCCTCAGTTGTGTTTTGCAATTAAAATTAAGTACTCGACCTTCAGCTGATTTTCAGAGTACAGGATGTAAGGCAGCTAATTCACTCCTCTGCATCTGTCTGCTGTATCCTAATTAGTGTTCATTTGATCACCAACCAGGCATACTTTGGTAATGAGACGAATTCTTAGGCAGTTTCATGGCTGTGATGGATGAACCATCCATCTGCCCTTTATGACAAGCTAGATACTACTATTTCTCTCTACAGGTAACTTGGCCCACCTTATCTCTCTAAACCCTTCAAGGTGAATTTCTTATTTTGAAACAGCATCACAGAGAAGATGGGTGGATATTAATTCTGTGGAGAACTTGGTTCCCTTTCTCAATCAGATCTGGGATGCAGGGTTATAGCAATAAAGAGGAATTTTGAAAATCAATGGTTTGTGAACTGATTCCCAAACAATAAAAGGACCACAGACAAAAGCACTTTGAAATCCATGTATTTGTTTTATTGCCAAAATCCACATTAAGTGTTCTGTTTAAAAAAAGGGAAAAAAGA
This sequence comes from Oreotragus oreotragus, assembly GCA_006410675.1. Lineage (NCBI taxonomy): Eukaryota > Metazoa > Chordata > Mammalia > Artiodactyla > Bovidae > Oreotragus > Oreotragus oreotragus. Next base: position 4,235 of record SJYX01005920.1, on the reverse strand, counting down.
GAGTACCAGGGAAGATATAAGAAATACAAGTATACAACCAATGAAGAGTGATTATTCATCACAGCAAAGTCTAGAATCTTCCTTCTCTTATAGGAAATTCTTATGTAAATAATAATGGAGCTCAAATATTTCTTTATTAATTCATTTAATAGCTATCACATGGTTTTATTTTCAATTGGTTATTATGCCCCAAGAAATATATTCAGATAGAAGAAGATATAACCTCTGTCCCTTAAATAAAAATAGCTTTATTGTTTTTGTCAAAAACTATTCAGGTTTACTATTAAAGACACACTTCTGAGCCTTCTGTCCATAACCAGCTTCCCTTCCCACACACATAAGTTTACAGCTAATGGACCCATACTGTACAAGCTGTTCTGTAACCTGTTTTTCATTGACTGGATGTCATACACATTATTTCATTACTATAGAACTACATTATAATGGCTATATCACATTCTACTCTATGGAGACACCTTAGTTAACTACCTCTGATTGATGGACATTTCCTGTTCTCATGTTTGCTACTAAATGCATTAATGAGCACCCTGGAGGGGCAGTATAGAATGGTAATTAAAAGCATGGGTTCTCAACTCAGATAGCTCACTCTGAAGGCTCGGTTCATCTCTTACCAACTGTATAATCCTGGTCAGGTTTCTTAACCTCATCTGTGAGTCTGCAATAATAGCAGTACCCTCATAGGGTCACTGTTAATTACCCTGATGAGGTCATTAATACACGTAAAGCACTTAGAATGGTGCCTAGCAGATAAGTACTTTATAAATGGTTGCTATTATTTTTACCTTCACACCTGTGTAATTATACGCATTGGGAAATGGGCTAAGTAGTTTAGAAGGCTATATATGTACACTTTACATCTTTATACAGTCTACAAAGTGCCCTCCCAAAAGCTTATACTAATGGATTATCCATACTTTAGAAAATAATCATTCTTCCTTGGCAGGTATGAGACCCGGAAACTCACTGCCACATGACCAAGATGGCTACACTGATTTAAGTGTACACTGTAAGCAAGTGGAAATGGTAAGATTCCAGTTCAGGGACACTAGAGGAAATGAGTCAGAGAACTCTAAACCTAGCAAAATGGGAGTGAAATGAAGCCATTTCCAGAATAAACAAAAGCTGAGAGAACTCGCTACCAGCAGAACTGTGCTAAAAGATATATGCTAAATAGAGTTATTTTAGGCAGAAGGGATGAGATGCCAGATGGCAGAATAAAACTGTAGGAAGGAATGAGGAACAACAGAAAGGATAAATATGTGGATAAACTTAAAATTATATTAAATATACAACAATAAAAAATAAATCCTTGAGGGCAAATATTGGTAGAAATAAATGTCATTTAATAACCCATTCTTCTCAGGAAGTAGTAAAGGTACTAATTGTAGTTGATGCTGATAAATCAAGGATATATACTATAATCTCTTGGGGAACCTCTAAAAGAATTATGCAGACTTCATAAGCTAATAGAGGAAGGGTAAAGGAAGAATTAAAATAATTGATTCATACACATGAAAGCAAAAGAAGAGATGAAGAAGAACGGGGGAGAAAGTTAACAAAGAATAATGTGGTAGATTTAAATCCAAATATATCAGATTACATTAAGTGACAATAGACTAAATATACCAATTAAAAAGGAAGGCTGTCAAGCTAAATTAAAATATAAAACCCAACTACATACTGCTCATAAGAATCACAGTGCAAATATTAGGATACAGAAAAGGCAAAAAGTGAAAGGATGAAAAATGCTTTGCAAATGCTCGTGAAAACAAAGCTGGTGTTGCTATATTAATATCAGACAAAGTAGGTTTTGGGACAGGAAACATTACTAGAGACAAAAAGGACATTTCATAATTGTGAAAGGGCTAACTATCAGAGAGGCAACAATTTAAAAACTGTGTGTACCAAATAATATAGTTTCACAATATTTCAAAATATGTGAAGAAGGACAGACTAAAAGGAGAAAGAGACAAATTCACAACCATAGTGAGTAATACACCTATGTAATCAACATAGTGAGTAATACATAGTGTTCTCAGCAATTCAGAGAACAAGCAGGAAAAAATAATCAGTGAGGATACAGGACTTTGAAAATAATTTTAAACATGACCTAACATATTAAACACCCAATGCAGCAACTACACAAAATACAACAAATTTGGGGGAAATCAATCTCAACAAATTTTAAGAAATGGAAGTCTATATACAGAGTACCTTCTCTGACTAGAGGGAAATCAGGTTAGGAATACAATTTAAAACAATAATTAGAAAATTCCCAAATACTTGGAAATTTAAGTAATATACTTCTAAGTAGCCAATAAGGAAAATTAGAAAATATTTCCAAATAAATGACAATAGGCTGCAACTAACCATATTTTTAGAGGCAAATATAGAGCCTTAAATGATATACTGCAAAAGGAGGACTAAAAATCAACTTCAAATATTCTAGAAATAACAGCAAAGTAATGCTGAAAGAAGGATGAAAATTATAAACAACAAAAATTAATACATATACAATGGAGAAGATTGAGAAAACAAAAAGCTGGTTCTTTAAAAAGACTACTAAAATTGATAGGTCCCTAAAAAAAATTGATCAAAAAAGAATAAAGATTCAGAAATTAAAAGAGAGAATCATCTTGAAATATGATGATGTTGCTGCTGCTGCTAAGTCGCTTCAGTCGTGTCCNCAAGATGACATTACTGTCTGCAAGGGAAAAAAAAAAACTGAATAAAGCTATTCAGTGGTAAAATCTGGAGGACCTTTTATCATTTTATATTAAAGGAAATTCTCCTAAAGGATAAACTCAAATGTGTGCATTGTTCCTAAATATTGAACTGAGTGAAAGAAATAACTGAATGTTAATCTTAGTACTGCTGCTGCTGCTGCTAAGTCGCTTCAGTCGTGTCTGACTCTGCGACCCCATAGACAGCAGCCCACCAGGCTCCCCCATCCCTGGGATACTCCAGGCAAGAACACTAGGGTTCATTAAAAGCCCATTGTTTATTGATTATCAGTATCTAACATCATTTTCTGGAAAATTAAATAAGACTTATTGGACAACCCCGGCATCAAAACATGGTTGTTTCTCATTCTTGTTCCATAGCCACAGCCTTACCACAACATACCATGCTGAGTGTTCTTCTATTTCCTTGTTTATCCATTTATTTGTTTTATAATTCATTTAGTATTTCTGGTAAAAATCACTCACATCTTTCTTAGGAATTCACTAGAAAGAGTACTATAGAAGCCACACATACATCTCTTTGCTGTGTTAACATGGCTATCATTTTCCTGTGGTTAAAGACTATTGTTTCATGGTCATAATACATAGTTACTGTTCAACATATAGTTGTACATTTGAATTTATATGAAATTAGTTATGTTTAGATTACATCTAGATGTGGTGGTTAATTGCTAATCTATGGCTATGTTGAGAGGGATTCATGATAGCCATTGTCTATATAAAAGGAAAAGAAGAATGTCAGAAATGACACTGTGATTCTCAGGAAACAGGCCCAATGTGGTTGGAGTAGCCATTTCTTTGTTCTTCTGGGAGTAGGGATAGCGTGGGTAGGGATGGGCAGTTTCTTCTCCAATGGTTCTGCTTTCCTTCTATACAGTGCCATCAATAATTTAGTTACTGAGAATTTCTCCTAGATTCTGTCATGGGAATACTAGTCAGTAGTCTCAGTCTCCAGGATTACTACCTCTATCCATTCCTTTCTGTCATTCTAAAGTATTTTCAGTGAAAGAGAAGCCATCAAATATGCTAAACTGCTGATACCTACAATGAGGAGTTGCATTATTTTACAAGATATCCTCCCAGTCATCTAATTCTAAACAAGCTGTACTGCAATAAAGTGTTTATATAATGTTGTACTACCCCAACATCCTATGTATATATTAATATTAATTTCCTTTTAAAATCAATATTTATAAAAATCAGTACTTAAATCTGTAAGTTGAAGAATGGTAATAAATGTACAGCTAGCATAAAAATAAAAACTATGCTCAAGGTTGGAGATAAAATGAAAATAGAAAGCTCAATATAAAACAATATATAATCCAAGTTTTGACTTCTAGTTTGAATAATTCAACAATATCAGCATTCATAATTCCTGTGGAGAATAGTGTATTAAAGTTTGATGTCTTTGAGTTAAAAATCATGCTCTCAAACCATTCAGTGCAGCAGTGTTCCATATATATATATATA
>SJYX01005919.1:647840-662890 GCA_006410675.1 Oreotragus oreotragus | reverse complement strand
CTCCGTCCATTGGATTTTCCAGGCAAGAGTACTGGGGTGGGGTGCCATTTTTCTGGATCATACTGTATCGCCTGACCTCTTGCAATGCACTCCTTCTGCAAGAATATCTGATAGCCTTCAAGGTGTACATCTACATCTAATCACTTTCTTATCATTCAGCTACAGTCACCACAAGGCATTTCTCAGTCAGTTCTCTTCTGGCTCAGCTCACGTTCCCCCCTGCCACTCTGCTATTCATGAGGGCTTGAAAGAGCTCCGGTTGTCATGGCACAGAGAGAAGCTGAAGAGAACAGTGTTATCCACAGATGGACAGTAGTGAGAACTTAAGCTATTTAATACTTGTATAACTCATTGAAACTATGAGCCATGCCATGCAGGGCCACCCAAGATGAATGAGTCACAGTGAAGAGTTCTGACAAGGTACAGTCCACTGGGGGAGGAAATGGCAACCCACTCCAGTACTCTTGCCCAGAGAACCCAATGGACAGTAAGAAGAAGCAAAATTATATGGCACCAGAATATGAGCCCCACCCTCAGGTTGGAAGGTGTCCAACATGCTATTAGGGAAGAGCAGAGATTACTAACAGCTCCAGAAGAACGAAGCAGCTGGGCCAAATCGGAAACATCACTCAGCTGTGGATGTATCTGGTGGTGAAAGTGAAGTCTGATGCTGTACAGAACAATATTGAACAGGAATCTGAAATGTTAGGTTCATGAATAAAGGTAAATTGGACACGGTTAGGCAGAAGGTGGCAAGAGTGAACATGGACATCTTAGGAAACGGTGAACTAAAATGGACGGAATGAGCGAATTTAATTCAGATGACCATTATAGCTACTACGGTGGGCAAGAATCCCTTAGAAGACATGGAGTAGCCCTTACAGTCAACAAAAGAGTTCAAAATGCAGTACTCATGTGAAGCTTCAAAAACGAAAGAATAACCTCGGTTTGTTTCCAATGTAAACCACTCAACATCTCAGTAATCCAAGTCTATGCCCCACCGCCAATGCCAAGGAAGCCAAAGTTGACTGGTTCAGTGAAAACCTATGACACCTGGAACTAACATCGAAAAAAGAAAAAAAGAGGTCCTCTTCATCACAGGGAACTGGAATGCAAAAGCAGGAAATCAAGAGATACCCAGAATAACAAGCAAGTTTGACCTTGGAGTACAAAAGGAAGCAGAGCAAAAAATAATAGAGGTTTGTCAAGAGAACAAGCTGGTCATAGCAAACATCCTTTTCCAACAATCCAAGACATAATTCTACATATGGACATCATCATAAGGTCAATACCAAGATTAGATGGATTATGTTCTTTGCAGCCAAAGATAGCAAAGCTCTATACAGTCAGCAAATATAATACCTGGAGCTGACTGTGGCTGAAATCATGAGATACTCATTGCAAAAGTCAGACTTATATTGAAGAAAGTAGGGAAAACCACTAGACCATTCAGGTATGACCTAAATCAGATCCCTTATGATTATACAGTGGAAGTGACAAATAGACTCAAGGGATTAGATGACAGAGTGCCTGAAGTACTATGAATGAGGATTTGTAACACTGTATGGAAGGTGGTGATCAAAACCATTCCAAAGGTGCAAAAAAAAAAAAAAAATGCAAGAAGGCAAAGTGGTTGTCTGAGGATGTTTTACAAATAGCTGAGGAAAGAAGAGAAGCAAAAGGCAAGGGAGAAAGGGAAAGATATACTCATCTGAATGCAGAGTTCCAGAGGCTAGCAGGGAGAGATAAGAAGTCCTTTTTTAAATTAAAAAAATGCAAAGAAATAGAGGAAAACAATAGAATGGGAAAGACAAGAGAATGTAAGAAAATTGGAGCTATCAAAGGAACATTTCATGCTAGGATAGAAACAGTAAGGATCTAACAAAAGAAGATATTAAGAAGAGGTGGCAAGAATACACAAAAGAACTATACAAAAGAGATCTTAGCGATCCGGATAACTACGATGGTGTGATCACTTACCTAGAGCCTGACATCCTGGAATGTGAAGTCAAGTGGGCCTTAGGAAGCATGACTATGAACAAAGCTAGTGGAGGTGATGGAATTCCAGCTGAGCTATTTCAAATCCTAAAAGATGATGTTGTGAAAGTGCTGCATTCAGTATGCCAGCAAATTTGGAAAATTCAGCAGTGGCAACAGGGCTGGAAAAGGTCAGTTTTCATTCCAATCCCAAAGAAAGGCAATGCCAAAGAATGTTCAGATTACCATACAAGTGCACTCATTTCACATGCTAGCAAGAAAATGCTCAAAATTCTCCAAGCCAGGCTTCAACAGTACGTGAACTGAGAACTTCCAGATTTAAGCTGCATTTAAAAAAGGCAGAGGAACCAGAGATCAAATTGCCAACATCTGCTGGGTCACAGAAAAAGTGGGAGTTCCAAAAAAATATCTACTTCTGCCTTATTGGTTACACTAAATCCTCTGACTGTGGATTGCAACAAACTGTAGAAAATTCTTAGAGATGGGACTATGAGATCATTTTACCTGCCTTCTGAGAAACCTGTATGCAGGTCAAGAAGCAACAGTTAGAATCAGACATGGACCAACAGACTAGTTCAAAAATGGGAAAGGAGTGTGTCAATGATATACACTGTCACTCTGCTTATTTAACTTATATACAGAGTACATCATATGAAATGCCAGGTTGGATGAAGTACAAGCTGGAATCAAGATTGCCAGGAGAAATACCCATAACCTCAGATATGCTGCTGTTGCTGCTGTGTCACTTCAGTCGTGTCCGATTCTGTGTGACCCCATAGTCGGCAGCCCAGTCCATCAGGCTCCCCCATTCCTGGGATTCTCCAGGCAACACTGGAGTAGGTTGCCATTTTCTCCTCCAATGCATGAAAGTGAAAATTGAAAGTGAAGTCACTCAGTCATGTCTTACTCATAGTGACCCCATGGACTGCAGGCTACCAGGCTTCTCCATCCATGTGATTTTCCAGGCAGTACTGGAGTAGGGTGCCATTGCCTTCTCCACAGATGACACTACCCTTATGGTAGAAAGTGAAAAACCAAAAAGCCCCTTGCTGAAGGTGAAAGAGGAGAATGCAAAAGCTGACTTTAAACTCAACATTCAGAAGACTAAGATCATGGCATCCAATCCCATCACTTAATGGCAAATAAATGGGGAAAATTTGCAAACAGTGACAGACTTTATTTTCTTAGGCTCCAAAATCATTGCAGATGGTTACTGCAGCCATGAAATTAAAAGATGGTTGCTCCTTGGAAGGCAAGCTATGACAAACCTAGACAGCATATTAAGAAGCAGAGATGTTACTTTGCCCACAAAGGTCTGTAAAGTCAAAACTATGGTTTTTCCAATAGTCATGTATAGATGTGAGAGTTAGATCATAAAGAAGGCTGAACACCAAAGAACTGATGCTTTTGATCTGTGGTGCTGGTGAAGACTCTTGAGAGTTCCTTGGACTACAAGGAGATCCAACCAGTCTATCCTAAAGGAAATCAGTCCTGAATATTCACTGAAAGAAAGGACTGATGCTGAAGCTGAAGCTCCAATAGTTTGACCATCTGATGTTAAGATCTGACTCACTAGAAAAGATCTTGATGCTGGGAAAGACTGAAGGCAGGAAAAGAAGGAGATGACAGAGGATGAGATGATTAGATGGCAGCACTGACTCAGTGGACATGAGTTTGAGCAAGCTCCAGGAGTTGGTGGTAGACAGGGAGGCCTGGCATGATACAGTCCATGGGATCAGAAAGAGTCAGATAGGACTGAGTAACTGAACAACAACATCCTACTGTATTATATATATGTGTGTGTGTGTATGTGTGTGTGTGTATAATTTGTCCCCATTACACTAATAATGAAGATTTCATGATCTTGCCTCATCTGCTCCCTGTATACCTCCTCAAATACCCCAAGTCTCCTATAGTTCTGAACAGGAGTCTAAAGATGCTTATAAACCCTGAATCACAATCATACACAGGAGCTCCAGAACCTCCTGACCTATATCTGTGTCCAGGAAACCACCCAAGGGTGTCTTAGTACTGCCTCTGCTAGTGGTCATGCTTATATCCCTGTTGAACATTGTCTGTCTCAACCTCTCAGAGGAGAAAACATCACTGTATTATTGGCAGAAGTGGGGAATAGATCCCCTTTCCCAACATAGCGCAGCTCACCCTCATTTAGGCCCTGAGATAGTTTTGCTCTCTCCTAGAGTTTCACAAAGTCTACCAGGAACATGATTTCCTTCAGGACATAATATTCATCTATCTCTCTTCCTTCTTACTCACATTGAATCCAATAGCCAGTTCCTATCCCTTCCCTTTTTGTCTTCCTTTGTCTCTGAATGATTTCTGTAGGTGACCACAAAATGCCCAATGGAAAATTAAAAGCCTCCTCCTCCCACCTTTGAATCCTCTCATCAAAAATACTCTCATAGAATATATCCAAAGAAGGTCACTGCCAGTAAACTTTATTAATTATGAAGCTTGGTTTGAGATTGGTAGGACATCTGTTTTAGATTATGCAAGTTTAGAAGATATATATGATATATGATCATCTCATTGATGCTTTCATTTAAGGGTAAGGGTCTGAGACCTCAGAGGTATAAGCAATGTCTTAGAGCTACTTGGTTATGAAATCAATTAGAATTTTCCAAATCATGATAATCAATGCTCTACACGTGAAATAAGATTTCATTCTTCCTTTAGAGAGATGTGATATACTAAACTCAATAGTCTTAAATTATCCTTTTATTCTCTGTGCCTAACATAATACCTTGGCACAAGAGGAGGGGGGATAGTGCAAAAAATACCTATGGTGGGGGGTTGGTAAAGACAATATGGGGGAGAAGAGTGGGAGTTTTGAAGTACTGGGTTTCAGACAGATTACAAGGATGTATTGTACAACATGGGGAATAGAATCAATATTTTATAATAACTGTAAATGGAGTGTAATCTTTTAAAATTGTGTTAAAATACATTAACAAAGAATGAAATCACAATATAAAGTACATCTTCAATGAAATCAGAGGAGGTACAATAATTTCTAAATAATTTAATTTCATATTTATCTAAAAATACTTGAAAATCTCAAGAAATATTAGTTATCATACTACTATTTTATAGTTGGCTAAGTTTTTTATGCCTTAGATATTCAAATTGCAATGGTAGTGAAGCCAGTGTTCTATGGTTCACCGAGTTATCCTATGGTGTTGAGCATTCAAGGTTACAAGAAAAGTGAAGTACCGTTGAATCTACAGTCGAATCTATAGTCTCAACAGGAAGGTTACATTTTGTTTCATCTTGATAGAAAACATTTCTTTGAGATTTCTGAACCTTAAAAGGAAGCCAGCTTTCCATGAAAACCAATATTAGTTTACTCTCTTAAAGCTGAACAAATGTAACTTTAAAAACCATCCTGCTATTTAATAATGCCTTTATGCCATAAGGGTAATTTTACTCAGTAGCCTCTGGCAGTCAGAATCAAGTTACACTATTGTTAGAGACTTTTTAAAGGCATCAGCAATTTTCCTCATATTTCCAGGGGAAATTATTCATTTGGGTAACTTTTTCCTGTTTTCTCTTACAGACAGATTATATGCAATGGGTGTATTTGGAAATTAATCTAGTCTCAAAACAAGGCTAAAATAACCATGGCCAATAATATGTTGTTCATGGGTTTCTATACAATTTACCAACTCGTTGAAAAACATTTTTAGAATCTCAGATTATATTAATTATATATATATATATATATACACCCTGGTAGCTCAGCTGGTAAAAAATCCACCTGCAATGCAGGAGACCCCAGTCTGAAAACTGGGTCAGGAAGATCCCCTGGAGAAGATAGAGGCTACCCACTCCAGTATTCTTGGGCTTCCCTGTTGGTTTAAGTTGGTAAAGAAATCCACCTGCAATGTAGGAGACCTGGGTTTGACATATGCAATTTACCAACAAGTTGAAAAATATTTTTTAGAATCTCAGATTAATTATATTAAACTATGCATATATATCTAAACTATATATACGTATATAATATATATAATATATAATATTGATAAACAGTACTTTATATTCTTTAACAAGCAGAAAGAGTCTTAAAGTGAATTTGTGTATTAGTTTCACCTGTAAGAAATCTAACACTAACCAACAATCTTGGTGGAAGTCTTTATTTGCATTTGAGTTTGGCCAATGGTTGGCCGGGATTAAATTTAACCTTTTTTTTTCTTTTTGTAAATTATTATTAACTTTTGAAGAACTAAATGAAAATTATGGCTATTTTCTGCAGAAAGTGAATGAATCAACAATCACATAGAAAATTTCCCTATTATTTCAAGTGGTTCACTGACCCCAGAAGAATAGATATCTGAAATCTCTCAAGGGTAATCACTGAATGTATTAATTTTTAAATCTCTAAGTCAGGTACCTGTACACACTCTAAATTATGCCTACATTAAAAATTATCTTTATGGAAAAAGTTAATGAGAAGCCACAACTCTGTGACTATAAATTACACTCAATTTTTAAAACGGTCTCCACTCACAGCATGTTTACAACATAATGATCACTTTAGAACTCTTCCAATTATAAGAGTTTATCTTATAAATAAATGGATCAGAGACTGATGCTATTGGAAAGATCAAATACGGTCCATGGTTGTTTAAAAGTGCAGTGAAAGAGAGAAGTTGTTGACATATGGTAATTATAACTAGTAATAACTTAAAAGAGTTGGCTGTACGAAAGAAATCTAAATACAATAAAAGTTGGTGAAGTTTTGGGGCATGAAAAAAAATCTATAAAACAAAGAGAACTCAAATAGTTTATAAATGAGTCTATAATGTGGGAGGGAACAACATTTTGAAAGGGAGCCCTGATTAATACACCTAGACGAGTTTATCTTTAAAATGTAAGAGGAGACAGACCTAGATTAGCTAGGATAGAAAGTGTATTGATTTGGTTGCCAGGAAATGAACAAATCAGTCACTTTTTGGCAGTAAAAGGAGGCCTCAAGAAAGTCACCTAAGAGCATTGAGTCTAGATTATAGCCATTACTTGTAAAATAAGGGAGCTCATTACTAGAGCTTGAAAGTCTTTGATAGCTTTAAAAATTAACTTTCTTTGATACCTCTCTACTTATAGAATTTCAAAGGATGGCTTAAACTGCAACTCACCAATTTCTTTTTTTTTTTTTTGTATTTATTTATTTTTTTACACAAACTCCCAAACATGAATCCCCCTCCCACCTCCCCCCCACATCTTCCCTCCAGATTATGGAAGGAAAATATAGCTTAAGAAAAAGTGGATACAAGCTAGGAAAAATATGCAGGAAGAGTAAAAAGGTTAGTGAGCAGAGATGGTCAATTGATGTTTAATAAAGGCATACACTTTTTAGGGAAAGTGAAATTTCTCTTTTGCTTTTATCGGTTAATCTAGATCCTTAAAGAGGTAGGAAAATAAACAGACAGACTGTATTCTCTGTGTATATATCCCACATGATAATTGCTGATTAGGGCATAGGATGAAACCAGAATGTACAAGATCTCAACTAAATACTACCGTTTTTCCTTTGTACTTAACTTCTAGAAATAAAGATATGAAGAAAAATTGGCATTATGTACAAACTGAATTATTTAAAAAGTAAATTCTAAGGAATATATTATAGGTGATACAATCCACCCCCTATATCTTATGAGATTTCATCTACTGTACTCCTAGGTACACTATGATGACATTAAGGAAATATAAGGATACAATCATCACAAAATATCGTATTCATTATATCCAGGATACTATGCTCTATTTAATAAGGCTATGAAGTAGAATAATACTTTTTATGCTATTTTCAACAGTAAAGATTAAATTAGTAACTTTCTGTTAACCACAGCTTTAAAATATAATAATAAATGTCTTTTCTTCATGCATCTTGGTTAATCAAGAGGCAGGAAGACTGATTTCTCTTAGGAAAATGATATGCCATTCTTCAATTTTCTTACAAGTAAAAACGTATAGTCAAAAACATCATGCATCAAATTTAATTACTAAGCAGATCATTGCATACAATAAAAGAGTAAAGTCATATGATATGTGAAGAATAAGCTGAACTTTTAACACTATCATTTTCCAAAATAATGCAGAAGATAAAATATCCAATGGTACACAGCTTTTCCTGAGTATTGGTATCATTCTTCTTAAAGGACATCCTAATTAAAATGAAAATAATAATAATAAAGTAGGAACAAGGGATAACACATTTCCAATATGTTACTATTCTTTGCCTTCTGGAAAATTTTGGCTCTTAAAGGTTGTCAGCACCTTGCCTTTTATCTTGTGACTTTGTTTCTCTCTGAACCAGAAACGAAAGGTATAACTGGACTCATGAGCTGACCTTTACCACCAGTCATTCGTTTATTTGAACATGATAACAGATTTCCCTTGTGGTAGAGTTTGTGAGCCATGAATGCCCTCACTTAGCTTACTGTTCAAGTGTGTGAAGTGGCGATAGCAGTGGGGAGCAGGAGGAAGCCTCTCTTAGGACAACAGAAGCCAAGCATGGCTGCATCACAGTTTATTAGCCTTAGAATATTCTCTGACTACATATAATCAAGTTAATTTCTTGCTGACATTTAACTTGCATCTTTGTGGACAAAATAATAAGACCCATTCTACAAGCTTTTAGAGAAAACAACGGTTAAAACTATAAAGGAAAGGTCTCTGTGAATTTGGCTTCCTTTAAATATCTATCCAGAAAAACAAGAGATTCAAAGAATACTATGGATATAACATGAAAGAAAAAGAAAAAATGAACTATTGTCTGAAAATATCTTCCTTAGTTTATTGCCACAGTACTTAAAATTGAGTTATTTCAAACTGTTAATTTTTGCATTATTAACTGCTAATTAATAAACATCATGCTTGGTACTTTAGATATATCATCTAATTTAATCATGGCAAGATTGCTGAAAAGTAGAAACTGATAAATATTTTTACAAAGGAAACTGAGATAAAAATGGGGCTATAATGATTATTCAAGTGTTCTTGATCCTGGGACTATTCTGATGGTCCAGTGGCTAAGACTCTGAGCTCCCAATGCAGGGGTTCCAAGTTCGATCTCTAGTCACAGAACTAGATCCCACATGCCACAACTAAAGAGAGCACATGGTGCAACTAAGACTGGGTGCAGCCAAACAAATAAACATTACTATATATATATTAAAAATTGTTCTTGACTCATATTTCAAACTCTTTTCATGCAGACTTTCTACCACCTCTTTACTTAGCTTGAATTAGGAATTTTTTCTTTTGCAATTTTTTCTTTTAGCCACTTACTCACTTTCACCTTAGTGAGACTTGTTTCATTTCAGATGATTTCTCCCCTGGAGTTGGTTTAGTTTGTAAGAAATCTAACACTAACCAACAATCTTGGTGGAAGTCTTTATTTGCATTTGAGTTTGGCCAATGGTTGGCCGGGATTAAATTTAACCTTTTTTTTTCTTTTTGTAAATTATTATTAACTTTTGAAGAACTAAATGAAAATTATGGCTATTTTCTGCAGAAAGTGAATGAATCAACAATCACATAGAAAATTTCCCTATTATTTCAAGTGGTTCACTGACCCCAGAAGAATAGATATCTGAAATCTCTCAAGGGTAATCACTGAATGTATTAATTTTTAAATCTCTAAGTCAGGTACCTGTACACACTCTAAATTATGCCTACATTAAAAATTATCTTTATGGAAAAAGTTAATGAGAAGCCACAACTCTGTGACTATAAATTACACTCAATTTTTAAAACGGTCTCCACTCACAGCATGTTTACAACATAATGATCACTTTAGAACTCTTCCAATTATAAGAGTTTATCTTATAAATAAATGGATCAGAGACTGATGCTATTGGAAAGATCAAATACGGTCCATGGTTGTTTAAAAGTGCAGTGAAAGAGAGAAGTTGTTGACATATGGTAATTATAACTAGTAATAACTTAGAGTTGGCTGTACGAAAGAAATCTAAATACAATAAAAGTTGGTGAAGTTTTGGGGCATGAAAAAAAATCTATAAAACAAAGAGAACTCAAATAGTTTATAAATGAGTCTATAATGTGGGAGGGAACAACATTTTGAAAGGGAGCCCTGATTAATACACCTAGACGAGTTTATCTTTAAAATGTAAGAGGAGACAGACCTAGATTAGCTAGGATAGAAAGTGTATTGATTTGGTTGCCAGGAAATGAACAAATCAGTCACTTTTTGGCAGTAAAAGGAGGCCTCAAGAAAGTCACCTAAGAGCATTGAGTCTAGATTATAGCCATTACTTGTAAAATAAGGGAGCTCATTACTAGAGCTTGAAAGTCTTTGATAGCTTTAAAAATTAACTTTCTTTGATACCTCTCTACTTATAGAATTTCAAAGGATGGCTTAAACTGCAACTCACCAATTTCTTTTTTTTTTTTTTGTATTTATTTATTTTTTTACACAAACTCCCAAACATGAATCCCCCTCCCACCTCCCCCCCACATCTTCCCTCCAGATTATGGAAGGAAAATATAGCTTAAGAAAAAGTGGATACAAGCTAGGAAAAATATGCAGGAAGAGTAAAAAGGTTAGTGAGCAGAGATGGTCAATTGATGTTTAATAAAGGCATACACTTTTTAGGGAAAGTGAAATTTCTCTTTTGCTTTTATCGGTTAATCTAGATCCTTAAAGAGGTAGGAAAATAAACAGACAGACTGTATTCTCTGTGTATATATCCCACATGATAATTGCTGATTAGGGCATAGGATGAAACCAGAATGTACAAGATCTCAACTAAATACTACCGTTTTTCCTTTGTACTTAACTTCTAGAAATAAAGATATGAAGAAAAATTGGCATTATGTACAAACTGAATTATTTAAAAAGTAAATTCTAAGGAATATATTATAGGTGATACAATCCACCCCCTATATCTTATGAGATTTCATCTACTGTACTCCTAGGTACACTATGATGACATTAAGGAAATATAAGGATACAATCATCACAAAATATCGTATTCATTATATCCAGGATACTATGCTCTATTTAATAAGGCTATGAAGTAGAATAATACTTTTTATGCTATTTTCAACAGTAAAGATTAAATTAGTAACTTTCTGTTAACCACAGCTTTAAAATATAATAATAAATGTCTTTTCTTCATGCATCTTGGTTAATCAAGAGGCAGGAAGACTGATTTCTCTTAGGAAAATGATATGCCATTCTTCAATTTTCTTACAAGTAAAAACGTATAGTCAAAAACATCATGCATCAAATTTAATTACTAAGCAGATCATTGCATACAATAAAAGAGTAAAGTCATATGATATGTGAAGAATAAGCTGAACTTTTAACACTATCATTTTCCAAAATAATGCAGAAGATAAAATATCCAATGGTACACAGCTTTTCCTGAGTATTGGTATCATTCTTCTTAAAGGACATCCTAATTAAAATGAAAATAATAATAATAAAGTAGGAACAAGGGATAACACATTTCCAATATGTTACTATTCTTTGCCTTCTGGAAAATTTTGGCTCTTAAAGGTTGTCAGCACCTTGCCTTTTATCTTGTGACTTTGTTTCTCTCTGAACCAGAAACGAAAGGTATAACTGGACTCATGAGCTGACCTTTACCACCAGTCATTCGTTTATTTGAACATGATAACAGATTTCCCTTGTGGTAGAGTTTGTGAGCCATGAATGCCCTCACTTAGCTTACTGTTCGTGTGTGAAGTGGCGATAGCAGTGGGGAGCAGGAGGAAGCCTCTCTTAGGACAACAGAAGCCAAGCATGGCTGCATCACAGTTTATTAGCCTTAGAATATTCTCTGACTACATATAATCAAGTTAATTTCTTGCTGACATTTAACTTGCATCTTTGTGGACAAAATAATAAGACCCATTCTACAAGCTTTTAGAGAAAACAACGGTTAAAACTATAAAGGAAAGGTCTCTGTGAATTTGGCTTCCTTTAAATATCTATCCAGAAAAACAAGAGATTCAAAGAATACTATGGATATAACATGAAAGAAAAAGAAAAAATGAACTATTGTCTGAAAATATCTTCCTTAGTTTATTGCCACAGTACTTAAAATTGAGTTATTTCAAACTGTTAATTTTTGCATTATTAACTGCTAATTAATAAACATCATGCTTGGTACTTTAGATATATCATCTAATTTAATCATGGCAAGATTGCTGAAAAGTAGAAACTGATAAATATTTTTACAAAGGAAACTGAGATAAAAATGGGGCTATAATGATTATTCAAGTGTTCTTGATCCTGGGACTATTCTGATGGTCCAGTGGCTAAGACTCTGAGCTCCCAATGCAGGGGTTCCAAGTTCGATCTCTAGTCACAGAACTAGATCCCACATGCCACAACTAAAGAGAGCACATGGTGCAACTAAGACTGGGTGCAGCCAAACAAATAAACATTACTATATATATATTAAAAATTGTTCTTGACTCATATTTCAAACTCTTTTCATGCAGACTTTCTACCACCTCTTTACTTAGCTTGAATTAGGAATTTTTTCTTTTGCAATTTTTTCTTTTAGCCACTTACTCACTTTCACCTTAGTGAGACTTGTTTCATTTCAGATGATTTCTCCCCTGGAGTTGGTTTAGTGGATGTAAGGGTGGGAGCAGAAAGGTGTCTAAACAGAAATGAAAGAGGCTCCTAACAGGCACAGAGACACAATGGACATTTGGTGGATAGGAAGACTGAATTCTGGAAAATACGTACAAGATAAAATGAAGAGGAAATTTTAAAAATGAAACATTTTGCTGTTAGCCAGCCCTACTTAATCAAGGTTGCAGTCTGTTCTGAAAGTTGGAAGATAAAGTCTCACAAACAAAAAGAACAAAGTCATCATCCTGTTATTTAAAGGGTTGTTACAACCCACCAAAGTTATTCAATGCCAGTGCACCCAGAGGGAATTTGGGAGGGGAAAGACTGGATGAAGCATTTTGTGCTTTGGACACATGGGTCCCTAGCTAGTTAAGATGCATATCTAAAGAAGAATTTCAATGATCCCAGTTTCTTGTATCTTTCTGTAAATAGAAAAGCAGTAAAATAATTAACTTGATAAGTTGTTTCCCATAGCAAAAATCTTTCTCCAAGGTGTATGCTTGACAAGATATATTTCTCAGTGAAAAGCCTCATATATATGTACTGGCTCCCCCTCTGCCTCTTTGGCGCAGTACCCTCAGAGACACTGAGAAGCTGTTTCCCATGCTAAAGTCCTTAGTAAGGTTCCCGAATAAAACTTAACTCACTACTTTTACATGGTGCATTTTTTCTTTCAGTCAACAGTTTTGGCAACAACGAAGGGACCCAGAGCAGACTTTTCTCCCTCACTTGAACTCCATGAGGATTTGGAGCAAGGGTCCCTTGAGCTCATTCACCATCTTGATGCATATGTAGGAGGCTGGCCTGACATTTTTCTTTGAAATGACTACTCAAGTAAAATTTGGTGGAATAAAAGTGAAGCTACCAAATGAAAGCTCTCAGCTCCAAAGATAAGAGGCATAACTCCTTCTGGCTGATTATGACTTTCTCAGGCAACTGAGAAATTTATGGGAGTGGAATAGGCAAGTCTTCACACTGTACAATAGTACCATAGGGAAACACACTCACTAATTTAAATAAACTAGCGCATTTAGAAGCACACACAAGAGGATTGGCCATCCAGTGCTCCAAATGCTTGTGGTGGTTTTAGACTACTAGAAGAAGAAACCAAGACATATAAAAGAGATGAAATGAGGGTGCTACCTAGAGGAGGGTGCCACCTAGAGGAGTCAGGCTCAGAAATAGCACACCAGTCCATCACACTCTTCAACAGTAATTTTATCCTGACAAACTGATCCTGAAATGGAAAACAAAGTTTCCAAAACAGAAGAAAGAGGAGTGCTAGAGAACCAACCTCCAGCTATTAGCCTAGTCTTGTTTACCTATATATAGAACATATACTTGCAAGAACTTACTAAATTGGGAACTAAAAAAATTTTGCCCTGAATTGGCCAATATGGGGCACATTTTTGTAAAACTTTTACTTTTATATTGGAGATAGCTGATTAACAATGTTGTGATAGGTGGACAGCAAAGGGGCCCAGTCATACATACACATGTATCCATTCACCCCCAAACTCCCCTCCATCCAGGCTGCCACATAACATTGAGCAGAGTTCCCTGTGCTATACAGTAGGACCTTGTTGGTTATCCATTTTAAATAAGCAGTGTGTACATATACATCCCCAAATCCCTAACTCTTCTTTTCACAGTGGGGCACTTTGACATTTCAAAACTGGAGAGAACAAAAGTCCTTCTAGGAGAAGCTGGCATTTTTCTCCCAGTGCCTGTGAGATGTAAATAGCCTACCAGGTCAGAGAATCCTTATCTAGATCATCTCTAATTCTAGGAATTAGGAGGGGAAGGGGTGGAAGAGGCCTTCTTTAAACTCAAGCAAGTAAACTTAGCTTATTCCAGCTGTTATTTACAAACTAAGGAGTCTTATACTGTAATACCAGATTTATAATTAACTTTAAAATAAAGCCATGAGACCTATGCTTGTATCTATCTTTATGTCTATTTGTACCTATAGATATACTATGTCTATACCTTCAGATGTTATTATCAAAATTCATTAATAAAAGAGCTTTATTTAACTGACTTAAAAGTAAATGCTTATAAATTAAATATTTCTAAGTAATAAAAACCAATCCAGATGAATTTCAAGTTCATATGCTCTTAAAGCTCAACATTCAGAAAATGAAGATCATGGCATCCGGTCCCATCACTTCATGGGAAATAGACGGGGAAACAGTGGAAATAGTGTCAGACTTTATTTTGGGGGGCTCCAAAATCACTGCAGATGGTGCCTGCAGCCATGAAATTAGAAGACGCTTACTCCTTGGAAGAAAAGTTATGACCAACCTAGATAGCATATTCAAAAGCAGAGACATTACTTTGCCGACTAAGGTCTGTCTAGTCAAGGCTATGGTTTTTCCTGTGGTCATGTATGGATGTGAGAGTTGGACTGTGA
>SJYX01005919.1:634754-646831 GCA_006410675.1 Oreotragus oreotragus | reverse complement strand
ACTGTGAAGAAGGCTGAGCGCTGATGAGTTGATGCTTTTGAACTGTGGTGTTGGAGAAGACTCCTGAGAGTCCCTTGGACTGCAAGGAGATCCAACCAGTCCATTCTGAAGGAGATCAACCCTGGGATTTCTTTGGAGGGAATGATGCTAAAGCTGAAACTCCAGTACTTTGGCCATCTCATGCGAAGAGTTGACTCATTGGAAAAGACTGTGATGCTGGGAGGGATTGGGGGCAGGAGGAGAAGGGGACGACTGAGGATGAGATGGGTGGATGGCATCACAGACTCGATGGACATGAGTCTGAGTGAACTCCGGGAGATGGTGATGGACAGGGAGGCCTGGCGTGCTGCAATTCATGGGGTCGCAAAGAGTTGGACATGACTGAGTGACTGAACTGAACTGTATTGATGATCTGGGAACTGTTCAAATTAAATTAATATTTGGTATTAAGGTTACTTTGGGATTGGAATGAAAACTGACTTTTTCCAGTCCTGTGCCTACTGTTGAGTTTTCCAAATTTGCTGGCATATTGAGTGCAGCACTTTCACAGCATCATCTTTTAGGATTTGAAATAGTTCAACTAAAATTCCATCACTTCCACTAGCTTTAGTAGTAGTGATGTTTCCTAAGGTCCATTTGACTTCACATTCCAGGATGTCTGGCTTTAGGTGAGTGATCACACCATTGTGGTTATCTAGATCACTAAGACCGTTTTTTGTATATTTCTTCTGTGTATTTTTGCCACCTCTTCTTAATATCTTCTGCTTCTGTTAGGTCCATACCATTTTGGTCCTTTATTGTGCCCATCTTTGTATGAAATCTTTGAAATTTGTATGAAAATTTCTTGAAGAGATCTCTAGTCTTTCCCATTCTATTGTTTTCCTCTATTTCTTTGCACTGATCACCTAGGAAGGTTTTCTTATCTCTCCATGCTGTTCTTTGGAACTCTGAATTCAAATGAGTATATCTTTCCTTTTCTCCTTTGCTTTTTACTTGTCTTCTTTTCACAGCTATCTGCAAGGCCTCCTCAGATAACCATTTTGCCTTTTTGCATTTCTTTTTCTTGGGGATGGTCTTGATCACTGCCTCGTGTACAGTGTCGCAAACTTCCATCCATAGTTCTTCAGGCACTTTGTCTATCAAATCTAATCTCTTGAATCTATTTGTCACTTCCATTGTATAATTGTAAGGGAATTGATTTAGGTCATACTTGAATGGTTTAGTGGTTTTCCCTGCTTTCTTCAATTTAAGTCTGAATTTGGCAACAAGGAGTTCATGATTTGAGCTATAGTCAGCTCCCTGTCTTGTTTTTGCTAACTGTATAGAGCTCCATCTTTGGCTGCAAAGAATATAATCAATCTGATTTCGATATTGACCATCTGGTAATGTCCATGTGTACAGTCTTCTCTTGTGTTGAAGAGGGTGTTTGCTATGATGAGTGTATTCTCTTAACAAAACTCTATTAGCTATTTGGCCTGCTTCATTCTGTACTCCAAGGCCAAATTTGCCTGTTACTCCAGGTATTTCTTGAGTTCCTACTTTTGCATCCCAGTCTCCTATAATTAAAAGGATATCTTTTCAGAGTGTTAGCTCTAGGAGGTCTTGTAGGACTTCACAGAACCATTCAGCATCAACTTCTTCAGCATTACTGGTTGGGGCATAGACTTGGATTAGTGTGATGTTGAATGGCTTACCTTGGAAACGAACAGAGATCATAGCTGTTTTTGAGATTGCATCAAATTATTGCATTTTTCTAAGGATCTTGCCTACAGTAGTAGATATAATGGTCACCTGAGTTAAATTCACCCATTCCAGTCCATTTTACTTCACTGATACCTAAATTGTCAATGTTCACTCTTCCCATTTCCTGTTTGACCACTTCCAATCTGCCTTGATTTATGGACCTAACACTCCAGGTTTCTATGCAATATTGCTCTTTATAGCCAAAAATGCTCAAACTACCACACAACTGAAGTCGTCTCACACACTAGCAAAGTAATGCTCAAAATTCTCCAAGCCAGGCTTCAGCAATACGTGAACCGTGAACTTCCAGATGTTCAGGCTGGTTTTAGAAAAGGCAAAAGAACTGGAGATCAAGTTGCCAACATCGGTTGGAACATAAAAAAAAAAAAAACAAGAGAGTTCCAGAAAAATATCTTTTCTGATTTATTGACTATACCAAAGCTTTGGACTGTGTGGATCAAAACAAACTGTGGAAAATTCTTCAAGAGATGGAAATACCAGACCACCTTACCTGCTTCCTGAGAAATCTGTATGCAAATCAAGAAGCAACAGTTAGAAATGGACATGAAACAACACACTGGAGTCCATTAAGGCTGTATATAGTCACTCTGCTTATTTAACTTATACGCAGAGTACATCATGAGAAATGCTGGGCCAATGAAGCACAAGCTGGAATCAAGATTGCCAGGAGAAATATCAATAACCTCAGACATGCAGATGACACTACCCTTATGGCAGAAAGTGAAGAACTAAGGAGCCTCTTGATGAAAGTGAAAGAGGAGAGTGAAAAAGTTGGCTTAAAGCTCAACATTCAGAAAACAAAGATCATAGCATCTGGTCCCATCACTTCATGGGAAATAGATGGGGAAACAATGGAAACAGTGACAGACTTAATTTTTGGGGGCTCCAAAGCTGTGAAAGTAAAAGATGCTTGCTTCCTGGAAGAAAAGTTATGACCAACCTAGAAGGCATATTAAAAAGCAGAGATATTATTTTGCTAACAAAAATCTGTCTAGTCAAAGCTATGATTTTTCCAGTAGTCATATGTGGATGTGAGAGTTAGAATATAAAGAAAGCTGAGCACTGAAGAATTGATGCTTTTGAACTGTGGTGTTAGAGAATACACTTCGGAGTCCCTTGGAGAGCAAGAGATCCAGCTGGTCCATCCTAAAGGAAATTAGTCCTGAAAAATCATTGGAAGGACTGATGCTGAAGCTGAAACCCCAATACTTTGACCATCTGATGCAATGAGCTGACTCATTTGAAAAGACCCTGATGCTTGGAAAGGTTGAAGGCAGGAGGAGCTGATGATGACAAAGGAGGAGATGATGATGACAGAGGATGAGATGTTGAATGGCAACACCGATTTGATGGATATGTGTTTGAGTAGACTCTGGGAGTTGGTGATGAACAGGGAGATCTGGCGTGTTGCAGTCCATGGGTTTGCAAAGAGTCAGACATGACTGAGCGACTGAACTGATTAAGGTTACTTAACATATGTTGGTTTAATTACTAATTAAGATTGACAGGAGAAATATCAATAACATCAGATATGCAGATGATACCACCCTTATGGCAGAAAGTGAAGAGGAACTAAAAAGCCTCTTGATGAAAGTGAAAGTGGAGAGTGAAAAAGTTGGCCTAAAGCTCAACGTTCAGAAAACTAAGATCATGGGATCCCGTCCCATCACTTCATGGGAAATAGATAGGGAAACAGTGGAAACAGTGTCAGACTTTATTTTGAGGGGCTCCAAAATCACTGCAGATGGTGACTGCAGCCATGAAATTAAAAGATGCTTACTCCTTGGAAGAAAACTTATGACCAACCTAGACAGCATATTCAAAAGCAGAGACATTACTTTGTCGACTAAGGTCCGCCTAGTCAAGGCTATGGTTTTTCCAGTAGTCATGTATGGATGTGAAACTTGGACTGTGAAGAAAGTTGAGTGCTGAAGAATTGATGCTTTGAACTGTGGTGTTGGAGAAGACTCTTGAGAGTCCCTTGGACTGCAAGGAGATCCAACTAGTCCATTCTAAAGGAGATCAGTCCTGAGTGTTCTTTGGAAGAAATGATGCTGAAGCTGAAACTCCAGTACTTTGGCCACCTCATTCGAAGAGTTGACTCATTGGAAAAGACTATGATGGAGGGAGGGATTGGGGGCAGGAGGAGAAGAGGATGGCAGAGGATGAGATGGCTGGATGGCATCACCGACTCCATGGACATCAGTTTGAGTGAACTCTGGGAGTTGGTGATGGACAGGGAGGCCTGGTGAGCTGAAATTCATGGGGTCGCAAAAAGTCAGACATGACTAAGCAACTGAACTGAACTGAATTGAACTGAGATGTTTTACTTTCATCTCACCTAGGTTTACCAAAATTCAGATAAGATCATGTTAACTCTGTTACAAAATTAATCAGCAAGAATAATAGCTTGGAGTTAATATAATTTCTCTAGAAATTTCCAAAACGGCAATCTAAAGATAAGTGTTGAAAACAAGTGAGGTAAATAAATATAACTAGCATAAGAGCTTTTATGGAGAAGGCAATGGCAACCCACTCCAGTACTCTTGCCTGGAAAATCCCATGGATGGAGGAGCCTGGTAGGATGCAGTCCATGGGGTCGCTAAGAGTCGGACACGACTGAGCGCCTTCACTTTCAGTTTTCACTTTCATGCATCGGAGAAGGAAATGGCAACCCACTCCAGTGTTCTTGCCTGGAGAATCCCAGGGATGGGGGAGCCTGGTAGGCTGCCATCTATGGGGTCGCACAGAGCTGGACATGACTGAAGTGACTTAGCAGCAGCAAGAGCTTTTAAGCATAATTTTTATGAATAATCATGTTTTATGATATGACTACCTAAAAAATAGTTTCTTCAGGTTTTTGTTAACTTGAAACTTGAG
Organism: Oreotragus oreotragus; assembly: GCA_006410675.1. Classification (NCBI taxonomy): domain Eukaryota; kingdom Metazoa; phylum Chordata; class Mammalia; order Artiodactyla; family Bovidae; genus Oreotragus; species Oreotragus oreotragus. Next base: position 642,187 of record SJYX01005919.1, on the reverse strand, counting down.
CACTTTGTTGAATTAAGCCAAATGATAAAATTTACTGTCTAGATCATTTCCAAATAAGATAAAATGTTGAGAAATTAATTATGAAACAGGTTTCCTTTTACAGAGAAATGAAGTCCAGTTCAGTTCAGTCAGTCAGTCGTATCCAACTCTTTGCGACCCCATGGACTGCAGCATGTCAGGCCTCCCTGTCCAACACCAACTCCTGTAGTTTACCCAAACTCATGTCCATCAAGTCAGTGATGCAATTTAACTATTCCATCCTGTCATCCCCTTCTCCTGCCCTCAACCTTTCTCAGTATCAGGGTCTTTTCAAATAAGTCAGTTCTTTGCATCAGGTGGCCAAAGTTTTGGAGTTCCAGCTTCAGCATCAGTCTGTCCAATGAACACTCAGGACTGATCTCCTTTAGGATGGACTGGTTCGATCTCCTTGCAGTCCATAAGATATTAATAAATATGTTTGTTGTTACATTGAGACTTTTTTTTGTAAGAAAGCATATGTTTTTAGAAGTTATAAATAGTATTTAGAAGTTTGCCAATACACAAATGCTAATGTAAAAATTCATTATTTTTAGCTTTAGCTTACTTCTTAGCTTTCACAAGAAATTAAGGTTTTGAAATGTCAAGGATTCTAGTTAAAATATGTAATTAAAACCACCAAAAACTTATAAGGAAAACATCCTTGTATGCATGAGAAAAGAAGGTATAACAAGTGCAAATGCATTTTGTTATAGAAGATAACAAAAATAAAGTAATTTTGCTCTAGAGAATGATTAAGAGACAGAAAGAGTGAGGAAAAGGGAAGTGGGGGAAGCAAAGAGAGAAAAATCATAAGAAAATCAGAAGGTAAGAAAGAAAATATAGAAGACTATGGTAAAGAAATCCTGGGAAAAAGAGCTTAATGGGTAGTTAGGACTGAATAAGATTAGAAAAAAATTAACTGAGTAATTAAATTTAATATTAAAGGTTAGGTAATACAAACTACAATTAGGTTTTCTTTCTTTGTTAAGAGGACAACTTTTCTTGAAATATTGATCTACTTCTGAAAACAGACTGCAAAACATTATGCAATCTGATATAACTATCAATATTCACTTTTAAATTATTTTATTGTCATTTTGGTTAAGTGAATAGCATTGTTTCACAATGACAAGTCCTATTTGACATAGTGTTTTAAAACCTTTTAATAGCTTTGAAAAACTTCTTCAATCAAATTCTAAAGTTCTTTTGAATCCCAGCTAACTTTAGGATGGTTCAGAAGAGCCCATGAAACACTCAATGAGAGATACTAATTAGGTTTATTAAATTAAATGGTAAACATCATCAAATGAGTGATGATAAACCTTCTTGGGTTATACTATACAGGTAAATATTATATACAATTATTAAAATTTGGACATTACTAATATACATCCTGGTATGTTATAAACTCATATTTCTAGTTATCTTAAAATGCTATATGTCACAGAAATAACCAATTTCCTTGTTAATTATATTGCAATGAGTGCTTTAACCTTGCCACTTTTTTTTTGTCATGTATAGACATTATTTTACTCTAGTACTTTTATAAAAATTCTTCATATTGAAAAAGTTTCGTAGAAAGTATTTTTTGACAAGTATAGTGTTCTGAAAACTTTAAGGTCACATGACTAAACTGGGTAAGAAATTAGAGAATTCTAATGGAAAATGTGATGGCTTCATAAAAGTGTTAACAGAAGATCAAGATTTATAAGAATTAGTTATATAGGCTGAATGATAATTTTTATGACTTGTTGTCTGAAATATAACTGGCTTTTTAAAGATATAAGAAAAGCCTTTCCCCCTTGATCTATCCCTTACCATAATTAGGGAGATTATAACTTTTTTAAACAGAACTGATACATTTGTCTTTGTAGTCTACCTGATCCCTCCAGAATTTGGAGATTTTTACTGAGCATTCTTACCCCCACCAAATATTCTTATATTCATAACAATATAGTTATTTGCATAAGTTCAATAAGAACCTGTTCTGATAACAGGAAACAGTTTTATATTACCATGGATTTGACTGGAATGTCATATTTGAGAATATGGATAAAATTAGATATAGCCAGACAGCTTCAAAGAACCAAGGTAGACTTTATGAAGCAGTAAAGACCCTTGGAAAAACAGCCTAGTGCTTAAAGGCCACCCAAGCAGCCTTTTCGAGTGAATAAGGAAGGCTACTTCCTGGCAGGTGCAGGAATCTCAAGATATACAAGAAGCCTCAAGAAGAGAGGAATCCACCCAATATTTAGGTATTATAGGCAGAATGTGACAAGTCCTTGGCATGGCTTTCTTGGTCTTGAGAAGCCTTTTACAGTTCAACCTAAGTCTCCTTATGAAACGGTCCAAAATTAATTTAAAAGTTTGTCTGACCAAACATAATTATGTAAAAAAAATCAGGCCAAATTTATTGAAATCATTTCAAACCTCAAATACAGATATGACAAGAAGAAACAAGGAAATGCATTTTATTGGGTCATAACAGACTAGTAAGACAGATGATCCAAAGAATTTTATATTATTAACAGGGCCTAATCCAGATATAGCACATGAAATGGCCTATCAGTGAAATCCTGAGTTGTCCTGGGAATGAGCACCTGCCTCTTGAGAAACCTGTATGCAGGTCAGGAAGCAATAGTCAGAACTGGACACGGAACAACAGACTGGTTCTAAATAGGAAAAGGAGTACATCAAGGCTGGATATTGTCACCCTGCTTATTTAACTTATATGCAGAGTACATCATGAGAAACGCTGGACTGGAAGAAACACAAGCTGGAATCAAAAATGCCAGGAGAAATATCAATAACCTCAGATATGCAGATGATACCACCTTTATGGTAGAAAGTGAAGAAAAACTAAAGAGCCTCTTGATGAAAGTAGAAGAGGAGAGTGAAAAAGTTGGGTTAAAGCTCAGCATTCTGAAAACCAAGATCATGGCATCTGGTCAAATCACTTCATGGGAAATAGATGGGGTAACAGTGGAAACAGTGTCAGACTTTATTTTTCGGGGCTCCAAAATCACCGCAGATGGTGATTGCAGCCATTAAATTAAAAGACGCTTACTCCTTGGAAGGAAAGTTATGACCAACCTAGACAGCATATTAAAAACAGAGACATTACTTTGCCAACAAAGGTCCGTCTAGTCAAGGCTATGGTTTTTCCTGTGGTCATGTATGGATGTGAGAGCTGGACTATAAAGAAAGCTGAGCACCAAAGAATTGATGCTTTTGAACTGTGGTGTTGGAGAAAACTCTTGAAAGTCCTTTGGAATGCAAGATCCAACCAGCCCATCCTAAAGGAGACCAGTCCTGGGTGTTCACTGGAAGGACTGGTGCTGAAGCTGAAATTCCAATACTTTGGTCACCTGCTGCGAAGAGCTGACTCATCTGAAAAAACCCCGATACTGGGAAAGGTTGAGGGCAGGAGGAGAAGGGGACGACAGAGGATGAGATGGTTGGATGGAATCACCAAGTCAATGGACATGAGTTTGGATAGGCTCTGGGAGTTGGTGTTGGACAGGGAGGCCTGGTGTGCTGCAGTTCATGCCGTTGCAAAGAGTCGGACACGATTGCGTGACTGAACTGAACTGAGCACCATGGGACAAACTGGTCATGAAATGTCTCCAAAACCTTTGTCAAATTTATGATCAAAAGGGAGAAGCTATAAACAAACAAAACAAAGAATGTCATTCATTATCCCATTACACAAAGGGTATACAATCCACTGCAGTGGGCCTCAGAAAGTGTGCCCTGAGTGGAATTCAGGAGGGGTAAAACAGAATGAAGGATTCTGTGCTTCAGATATATAGACCCCTAGATACTTAACATGCATATCTAAAGACAAATTTCAATTACCCCAGATTCATGCATCTTCCCTTATATAGGAAAGTACTAAAATCACTAACATCAGATATCTGTTCTTTGTGATTACCAGTAATATTTTCTGATGATATATGCTTGATGACATGAGCTTCCCAGCCAAAAAATTCATATGTGTAATAAAAATTATATATGTATGTGTATATATATATATATGTATAAAACATGAAAAAAAATATATGTATATATATATACATGGAAACATAACAATACCATATGTAAAATAGATAGCCAATGGGAATTTTCTGTATGACTCAGGGAACTCAACCAGGGGCTTTCTAGAAGGGTGGAATTGGGAGGAAGGTTCAGAAGCGAGGGGTCATGGATGTACCTATGGCTNAAATTATATATATGTATGTGTATATATATATATATGTATAAAACATGAAAAAAAATATATGTATATATATATACATGGAAACATAACAATACCATATGTAAAATAGATAGCCAATGGGAATTTTCTGTATGACTCAGGGAACTCAACCAGGGGCTTTCTAGAAGGGTGGAATTGGGAGGAAGGTTCAGAAGCGAGGGGTCATGGATGTACCTATGGCTGATTCTTGTTGATGTTTGACAGAAAAATACAAAATTCTGTAAAGCAATTATCCTTCAATTAAAAAAAATAAAGTGTCAAAAATTATATATATATACACACATGTGGATGTGTATGTATGTGTATAAATGTGTGTGTGTGGTTCCTCCCCTGCCTCTTTGGAGCAGTCTCTTTATAGCTACTGAGAAGCTGGCTATAGTCCTTAGAGAGTCCTGAATAACACAACTCACATATTTTATATTGTATATTTTCCATTCAGTTGATAGTCTCATTTCTGTCCCATTGCAATACTGGCTATGTACTTTACTTTGAAGAATCAGAAAAGGAATTCAGCATTAAATGTCAAACTATAAAGGATGGTTACAGTTGAAAATAGAGCTAATCAAGAAATTGCTCTGGTCTTCCTTATTGAAATGCAAAGATTAGCTTAGACCAAAACCAGATTAGAAGTAGTACTCTTAAGAAAAATAATAATAATAAAGAACAGATTTTGCAAAGATCAAACAGTATGGATTGCTTACTAAAATTAGGTAATAATCACAGTACATAGAATACTAGAAACAATCTGGAAATTAATAGAGTTGTACACTAATTTTCTAGGAACAATGTAATTCATTTCCTTCAGACAATTTCCCCCCAACTTGTAACTTTTAAATAGTTTAGCTTTCTTTCAATTGACATTGAAATCAGGAAAGGTATAATCTTTCAAAAAGGAATTGGAATATAATTTCAACCAGTGTAGCATGAAACAGGTTTTAGATCAAAGTATGTTGGCTTCCAGCAGCTTGGGGTGAATCTAGAAAGTGAAAGTGTTAGTCACTCAGTTTTGTCTGACTCTTTGCAACCCCATGGACTGTAGCCCGCCAGGCTCCTCTGTCCATGAAATTCTCCAGCCAAGAATACTGAAGTGGGTAGCCATTCCCTTCTCTGGGAATCTTCCCAAACAAGGGATCAAATCCAGGTCTTCTGCATTGCAAGCAGATTCTTTACCATCTGAGGCACCAGGGAAGCCCAAAGCATGAAAACTGTCAATAGCTAAATCTATTGGCTACCTAGCATCTGAACTTGTATTCATATGACGGAAAGATAATAGTCTATCTAGATAAAAATACTGAGGATTGGGAAGTAAGTCAGCAGTTAATACAATGCTTGGCATTATGTAAACAGAACTGAGCAGTTCACTTTATATGTTTCCTTTGGTTTGCAGCTATTACGTAAGCCCAGATTAATGGACAAGTCAGAAACTCCATTCCCATATTCGTGCAGCGTTATTTACAGAAGCAGAGATATAGAAATAATCTAAATGTCCATTGACAGCCCAATTAAAGAGATATCCACACCATAATTCCTCATAGTCTTTTTCAGCGGTTAATTCAGGGGAAAAAAATTGATGAACATGGCTTCTCTTTCTCATCACCCTTCCCTCTTCTGTTTTCACTTTAAACCTGGCAAAGGTGAAAAAAAATCACTATTTCTGGTGTATGTGTATAGGCTGTATACGCGCGCGTGTGTGTGTTTCCTTCAAGGATCAACTGAAAACTTCATCTTTTTTTGTTGGGAGTTCCTAGCTTTATTACACAGTGTTTGCACACAGGAAGTACTCATATCAAAAGCAGCCTATCTGCTGAAGAATAATACATCCTTGTAGTAATGAGGGACAGTATGTCTCTAAGTTCAAAACACAGGGACATACACACAAAAAACTCCATTTCTATGTTCACTGCAGCATTATTTAAAATAGCCAGGATTTATTAATAGAAACAACCTAAATGCTCATTGACAGCTGAATGGAGAAAGAAATGCAATATATATTATACACACAGTGGGATATTCTTCAGCTTTAAAAAAGAAAGAAATCCTGCAGTATGGGACAATATGGATGAACCTTAAGGGCATCACACTAAGTGAAGTAACCCAGTCACAGAAGAACAAATACAGCATGATTCCACTTATATGAGACCTTTAAAACAGAAAAGCAGAGAGTAGAATGGTCATTGCCAGCAGCTGGAAGAAGGGGGAACTGGGGAGTTGCTATTGAACAGGCATAAAGTTTCAGTTACACAGATGAGTAACTTCCAGAGACCTGCTATATTACATTGTGCCTTTAGTTAACAATACTGACTTGTACACTTAAAAATTTACTAAGGGGGCATATTTCATGTTAAGTGTTCTTACCACAAGGGAAAAAAAAGAGAGAGAGAGAGTCAACTGTAACCATAACTAGTCTATGGATCTCAAGTTAAGTTTTAAAGTAAATCATTTAATTACTTGTTAGTAGTGTGCTCAGACTCTCGTCTGGAAAATCCCATGGATGGAGGAGCCTGGTAGGATGCAGTCCATGGGGTCGCTAACAGTCGGACAGACTGAGCGACTTCACTTTCACTTTTCCTTTCATGCATTGGAGAAGGAAATGGCAACCCACTCCAGTGTTCTTGCCTGGAGAATCCCAGGGACGGGGGAGCCTGGTGGGCTGCCGTCTATGGGGTCACACAGAGTTGGACACGACTGAAGCGACTTAGCAGCAGCAGCAGCAGCAGCAGCGTGTTCAGAAACAGAAATGTGAAAATGATTCAACTAATCATGTCACTTGCTTGCATATATAGTATTTATATGAATAAGCCAGAATAAGTAATATATATTCTTTTCACAAGAATTATCTTTATAATTAAGATAATCATAAACACATGCCTGCATAGTTCTCTTGAAAAATTTATGGGCTGTCTAGACTATGTGCATTATCCTCTGGGGATATTCAGACTCCAGAGGAATAAATTTTCATATAGAAAATTAGCTTACTTATTACTTTCCAGTAACGATGCTTCTGTTAGGATCTTCTGAAGGACCAAACAACAACAACAAAAACAATTTAATTTAAAAAGTTCTGGCATCTTGTTAAAATCTTTAACTTACTTTACTTTCTAACATCATTAGGAATTAATTTTTTTTTTTTTTTGGTATTTATTTATTTTTTTACACG
>SJYX01005919.1:612750-634679 GCA_006410675.1 Oreotragus oreotragus | reverse complement strand
TCCTAACTCTGCCCCGTTTCATTTTCTCCTCATAACTCTGCCCCGTTTCAATGTTTCTTCGTCATTTGTCTGTCATTTGCCTCGGGGCAGCACCTGGCAGGGCAAAAAACTGAGACGTCCTTTCAGATTCTCATTTTTTCAAAACCCAGGTAGCCACTAACCAGGAAGAGGCCATGAGAACAGAGACATCGAAGTACATACAGTCCGTGAGAAATAACCAACTCCTCCTTCTCCAATCCTCAATCCCTTTTTAATGCAGATCCTTCGCATTTGTGAGAGTAGGGAAAAACAGAGGGAAGGAGTACAAAAACTCTTCAAACTAATTATTTTCCCACTTATCCGGCAGAGGCTCACAAGCAGAGATTAAGTTCATGGTCAGTAAATAAAAAGAATATTATCGCTTCACACACGGGATCTGTGGACTCAGATTTTTAATCACTGCAATCATACTGGCCTACTCACTCCTTTTGTTTTAAGCCACTAAAGAACTACCAACTTTTCTAATTTGTTCACAATTCAAATTGAGGAAATTCAGGAAGACCAAGAATCTATGTAGCCCAACTCCACTCTTTGATTAAATTTTACAAAAAGCAAAATAAGGCAAGGAACAAGTGATTTTCAAAGCGCACATGGGGAAACTTCTAGAAACTTCATAAACCCCACCACAGAAAACCCACCACCTCTCCATCTGTAATGAAAAACAGGGGTTTCACTTTTTTGTTAGAACTAGTTACTGTGTTTTTTTAAAAGACAGCAGAACCATTCTACTAAACGGAACTGAATGAAAACTCCCAGTACATTCTGGAACGATATTCTGGCCAATCCCTTTGCCAGCGGAGGCCTTACCCGGGCCTGGGTTAGTGAACGCAGCGTTTAACTCCCCCTCTTCATCGAAGACACTTGGGGAAATCCTCCAATGAGAGACGCTTAGAGGCAGGAGCGTGGTCTCAAGGGGCGGAGAATTTAACTCCGGGGATAATGAAAAGCGTGTGCTGATTGGCCGGACATCTTCCTCTACTGACCAGCCCTCTTTGGACAGCAGGAGCCATCCATCAAAAGACTTACACCAATTAGCGGGGAAATGCTTCCCACTTCCCCCCTCCCATCGCAGTGAGAATGCCCCGCCCTCCAATATATTACTCGGAAGGCCAAGCGCGGCCCCTTCGGCTCCGAACTGACCCAGAGAAGGGCAGTGTCGTCTCGGCGGCGCTGCAGAGACCCCCACCCAAGACGGCTCCCCCTCCCCGGGCCTGTCCCCTCTTGCCCGCGAGTCCTCTCGCCTCGTAGGCCTCTCGGATCTAATATCGTGGGGTGAGGTGAGAGCAGGCCCGGGGAGGGTGGTTACCGCTGCGGAGCTGCAGTCGCGATCAAGGTGAGCTGGGATTTCGGGGTTGACTGCAGGGTGCAGCTACGGAGCAGGGGTGTAAGGGGCTGAAGTGGAGGATTCGTCTCGCGCCCTTTTCCTTGGTTAACTCTAGACCGAGCAACAAGTTCAGGCTAGTCCGAGCCTGGAGGGGCGGGGCCAGATTAGACCTCCCTAGAACTCTTAATGTCAAATTGGCGTGGTCCCAGGCACCAGCCCGGGGGCGAAAGAGTTGGATCCATGGAGATTGTGATTCCACATCTGTCCATCTCTTCCGTCGCTCAACCCTAAAGATGCTCTGCTTCCTGCCTTTCGGTTGTTGGAGGGGTGGGACCGTCCATGTATCCTGTGCCTGGGGCATAGTAGGCGTTCAGTGTTGCCCTAAATTAGTGAAACTCCCAGGTTCCTCTTGCAAGATGGATTAGCCTCCTGTCCCCACTGCGTGTGCTCTTAACACCTGAGTTTCCTTTCGTAACATCAATAAAAGTTAACAAGTGCCTAGCACTATGCTAAACTCTTTAGTTGAATCATCTTGTTTAATCTAACAGCCATTTAAAGAGGCAGATATTGCCTCGTTTTACAGGCTATAAATAAGCTCATTAATATTGTCCAGGTGTTTATTAGGCACCTATTATATGTGCTAAATACCTGTGTACCTGAAACTGAACGTGTTAGTCACTCCGTTGTGTTCGATTCTTTGCGACCCTATGAAATTCGCCAGGCAAGAATACTGGAGTGGGTAGCCATACCCTTCTCCACAGGATCTTCCCAACCCAGGGATCAAACTCGTTTCTCTTGCATAGCAAGCAGATTCTTTACCTTTATTTCACATAAGTCTATGAAATGGCTAATAACCTATTAACAGATTAGGAACTGAGGACTAAGAAAAACTGACTAACTTGAATAGTCCACATTGTTACTAAACGACAGAATACATACTACCGTCTAATTTCAAAGTTCGGCCATGAAGATTAGCATTTTTTTTGTTTGTTTTTTGAAAAGGCCATGTAGGAAGTCACAATTTAGGATGGATGTAACCAACTGGTTGGGGAGGGGGAGAATAACAGATAGCCCTTGGCAATGACTGAGATTCACTAATAGCATTGAGAGAGGGGAGGCTTGTGTTATAAGGCACCTGGCAGGACAGGAAGGGCTGTTCTTTCACTCCTTTCTGGGCTTTGTTCTATATATAGATGATAGAGGTACTGACAACAACTGACTCTCAGAAACTGCTACACCAGCTGAATGCCCTGTTGGAACAGGAGTTGAGATGTCAGCCAAAGGTCTGCGGCTTGAGACTAATTGAATCTGCACATGATAATGGCCTTAGAATGACTGCGAGACTGAGGGACTTCGAAGTAAAAGACCTTCTTAGTCTAACTCAGTTCTTTGGCTTTGACACGGAGACATTTTCTCTAGCTGTGAATTTACTGGACAGATTCCTGTCTAAAATGAAGGTATGTTTAAAGCTGCATTACCCTGAGTATTTCGTGATTTTGCTCAATGTGTTTTGGAGATGGTATTGCCAGCTTTGGGCTGGTATTCATAACTTGACCATTTTTTTTTTGTTTTCAGCAAGTAACCAAACTGTTGTGGTAATTCTGTGTACTATAGCATTGATGAATATTCTTCCTTTTAATCGAGTAATGCATCAGCTATTAAACTTCTGACATTGAATAATAGTCTAATATCAAATAATTGCAAAGCCTCCCAGTAGGAGAACTGGCTGTTTTTAAAAGTCTTGTTTGATAGTTTGGGTATTTTCATTTGTTTACTGTTGTTTTTAAAGAAATGTGTTAAAGGCAGAATGCTAGATTGTGGGCTAAAAATTAGTTTGTTTGTTTTTTTTTTTTCCTTTCTGTTCATGCTGTCTACCACCTGGTCAATAGAGTGTATTTCTTGATCTTTGTTCATATATAATAAAGTTCCAACTAGTTTAGCCTTACATTTACCCAAGTCATGCCTATGCTTGGCATTTCCAGCCTAAGTTTGCATATAGTAGAGAGTATCTTCTGAAGGAGGAGATACACAGTTGTTACCCTGTATTGGCTAAGCAGGACATCTGTGTAGCTTTCAGAGTTTAATCATTAAAAATATATCTGACTTCTCTGTGTCCCTGGTTTTTGGTAGATAATGTGACACTTAAAATGAAACTCATGTTTTACTCAAAGTACCTAACAGAATGCAACATATATGGAAACAACTCAATGTTTGTTGAACGGTACAAGAAACTTGTTCAAGTCTAATTAAATAACTCTTTTAGACACCATGTGTAGGCACTACCTTTAATTCTAAATGTGTCACAGGTGAATGACATGCATCTGTTACTTAAGTATATTATAATGTTAGTGGGAGTAATGTTTGCACTTATAACTATCATTAGTACAAGGAATAATAAGAAAACAATTACATTATACTTCAAAAGAAATACAAATATAGTGCTGAAGGGGTTCTAAGAAGAGGAGAGCCCAAATATTGGTAAAAGCTTTTAAAAGCTTCAGTTGAGCTAAAAGGTAAAGTGGATAGAGGGCTTCCCTGATGGCTCAGTGGTAAAAAAAAAATCCACCTGCCAATGCAGGAGATTGGGGTTCAACTCCTGGTCTGGTAAGATCTCACATGTGGCCAGACAACAAACTAAGCTCATGTGCCAGAGCTACTGAGCCTGTGGTCTAGACCCCAGAAGCTGCAACTCCTGGAGCCGCACACCCTGGAGCCCATGCACTGCAATGAGAAGCCACCCCAATGAGAGGCCCACACACCACAGTGCAGAATAGGCCCCATTCTCCACAGCCAGAGAGAGCCCGCACAGCAAGGAAGACCCAGCATAGCCAAAATAAAGGTTTTTAAATAAACTGGATAGAATTTTGATTGTAGACATTCAGAAAATGATGGATAAATTTAAAAACTTGGTAGTGAATAGAGCTTTACAGGTAGAGTAAACCGTATGTGTTACAGTTTAAAAACATCTCACAAGTATTACTACAAAGAAAACAGCCTGGAAAAACACAACATTCTGAAAAGAAGTATTGTGTATAAGCTGTAAGATATTTCAATCTTCATATAAGTTTTTGACCAAGTAACTTACTGCTTATTGTTCCTCCGTGATTTTAAAAAACCAAAAGAACTAAGAATTGTTACGTGCTGAAGCGAAACAGTACACTGAAACTTACTCCATTTACTCAGAAGTTGGTTCCAAGTGGGTGCATATGGTTAACAGCCTACAGTTGAGGCATCAGTGAATCTTGCTAAGTCCTTTGCCACTTAGAAATTCACCTCACAAATACATTTTTCAAAGTGATGGGTCTGAGTCTAGATTATACTTTATGTTTTTTTTTAATTGAAATAAAGTAGAGATGGACTTACTGTCTTTTTAGGTACAGCCCAAGCACCTTGGGTGTGTTGGACTAAGCTGCTTCTATTTGGCTGTAAAATCAACAGAAGAGGAAAGGAATGTCCCATTGGCAACTGACTTGATCCGAATAAGCCAGTACAGGTTCACAGTTTCAGACTTGATGAGAATGGAGAAGATTGTATTGGAGAAGGTGTGTTGGAAAGTCAAAGCTACTACTGCCTTTCAGTTTCTACAGCTCTATTATTCACTCCTTCAAGAGAACATGCCACATGAAAGGTATGTGAGCTTGGTTTTCAACAAAGAGATGTAGAAACCAGAATACTGTCTGAATGTTACATAAAATCAGTATGCTGGGAGAATTTCAATCAAGTAAAATGACAGCTAAGCCCCTTGAGTTTCACCTCACTCTCCAGCAAAAGTGAGGAAACATTCAGTCAAAAGTAGCTTCTTGGAGTCTTTGAATTCTTAAGATGGTAAATTTTTTAACATTATATTTTCCATTTATAGGCTAGTTAACTTAGAGAACCTAATAGGCAAGCATCTAACACGAATTTATGAGAAAAGAAACTTTCAATTCAAAAACAGATTTATTAAAATGAAAAGAAACCTTGGTAGTTGTAGAATAAATTTTTCTTTTTTTGGCCCAAATTATTTAAAATTCATCTATGGTATCCTTAAGAAGTTAATGTTTCTGGAGGAAGGAAAATTCTTCAAATAATTCATTTTTCTATGATAAGTGTGCATAAACTTCACTTTAAAATTGACTTCATTATTTTTCTAAAAATTTCTTTTGACTTGATGTAAAATTACCTACATAAAATTTCATTTTCTCTTTAAAGGAGGAGTAGCCTTAATTTTGAAAGACTAGAAGCCCAACTTAAGGCATGCTACTGCAGGATCATATTTTCTAAAGCAAAGGTAAATATTTTATAAAGATTAAATCTGTTTATATACCTATTTTCATATTCATCATTTACTTTAAAATTTATCTCTTCTAGCCATCTGTGTTGGCATTGTCTATCATCGCGTTGGAGATCCAAGCACAGAAGTATATAGAGTTAACAGAAGGAGTAGAACGTCTTCAGAAACATTCCAAGGTATGTCAAGGTCATAGCCTAAATCCTATTCACAGCTGTAAAAAACAAAACTAAACCACTTGTTCCTAAAGTAAAGTAAGATGTCATGTGTTTGCTTGAAACTTTAGTAACTTACCCTTACATTTTTTTGACAAGGAAAGACATGTTAATAAGATTGTAATTATTACTATAATGAAAACTATAGGACCAATAACATTTTTTTTTTTAATTTATGTACAGATCAGTGGCAGAGATTTGACTTTCTGGCAAGAGCTTGTATCCAAGTGTTTAGCTGAATATTCATCGAACAAGTGTGCCAAACCAAATGTTCAGAAGTTGAAATGGATTGTTTCTGGGCGTACTGCACGGCAACTGAGACATAGTTACTACAGGATAACCCACCTTCCAACAATTCCCGAAATGGTCCCTTAATTGGTAAATTTGATTCGTAGTTATCTTCCATGTTAGAGAAAATTTTCTAATGCTATATAATTTTCTTCTGCAATTCAAGAATATAAATCTGAATTATTTTCAAAATAAACAAAATGGAGTTGGAATAGCAAAGGGGAGATGACTTCACTGATCTAGTCAGCTAATATTTGAGGGCATTTATTACATTCGTGGAGAAGGAAATGGCAATCCACCCCATTCTTCTTGCCAGGAAAATCCCATGGACATAGGAGGCTGGTGGGCTACAGTCCATGGGGTCACAAAGAGTTTGACCCAAATTAGTGACTGAGCACACTACATTCAAGGTATCAATACAACATCCCAAGAGTAAGCAATTATCTAAACTTTGATATATATGTTAGCCATTTCATTCAATTATCAGCTTACAAAGCCATGTCCTCCTTATTAATGTAAACTTTAAAAGTAGCACTGAAACAGTGTTACGTTTTTTTTTTCTAATTGCACTTCATTTTGCTATATGTAGACTCTAGCTTTAGTTCATTTTAAGTTATACAAGCCTGAATAAAGGAACAGGACCAAAATTTTGAACCATACATTGAACTAATTTGAGACTATTAGCTTATTAGGAAAATCAGTATGAACTCGGGTGTTATACTTAAAGAAAAATCAGTTAGGACAGGTGGTTTCTACACTGGCTCTTTGGAAACTGCCAGGGTGTCTCAGCACTGTAGTTGTGTATCATTGCTCTAAGAGCTGAACAGTGGAAAGTATTTACATGTATAAAAAATGTAAACCTCCTCAGGAAAGTATGATAGACTTTCTTACCATCTAAGTTTAACTCATGGTGGTGATTTAACTTTCTTCCTACTCAAAACTAAATGTGAACATAGAACACATCTACAGAAGACATGATTATGAATCTTAGATATTTTAACAGGTAGTAAAATTTGTGTTTGGCAGACTTCTGATAACATTTTTTTGTTTGTTAAATAGGATGATTACAGCAACAAAAAACTTCTGAAGCCTTTCTCTACAATCCTGAGCTGTGGATTCCATAATATTATAATGGATTTAAGCTGTGAAGCCTCAAAACATCACAACTAGATTAGCATTGGTGTTCTCAGATTTGGGAAAACTGCCTAATTAACATTACCCTATAGTGGAATTACTCAAATTTGAAATCACCTATGAAACATACAAATCAAAGTAACAGTATAAATGTGAAGTGCAAATGACAAGCCTGGAAAGGTAAACTGTGAATCTTCATTGCTAACACTGATCCAAGTTTCTATATTGGGTCAATATATTGTATTTAGGTGGTGTTTAAAAAGGGTAACTACTTAAATTTAAACTTTAAATTATGAGGTTTACATCAAAACCACCATTTCACAAATGCACTTTTTAAGGCACAATAAGGGTCACTATTCTAGACAGTGAGAATAGTTAGTTTCTTGGCACCCACGATGCAAGTTATTATTAACCCAGAGATGTGGACCTTACTGTTACATAGAAATCACATTTAAATTTGAGGGCATTTATGTAAAGCAAAACTACCAACTTGTTAATTTTGGCGTGTTATCTTTAATATTTTCTAGAAAACAAGTGATGTTTGTGTCCATGATTTTAAAAGTTTTATACAAAATTTACTGCCTCAGTCTAGTCCCATCAAGAAAATTAGTTTTTACTGTACTAGTAACTCAAATTAGCGTCACTCTGAAAACTTTTTAACACTCCACCAGTTTTTACTGAGGACTGTTTTTATAAAACTTGGTTCTAACTTAGAATTTTGCTTAAAAGGAAGAGAATATACTTACATTAATTGCCCCCTGTGTGCCAAAAGTATTAAGAAGGGTATGTAGGCATCTTCATAATTATAAGGTTGCTGAGGTGTAGTGTTTGGAGATCTATGGGGTTAAAGTGTGGCAGAGAGTTACTCAATGCAGTGTGTAGCCTGAATCCATCCAGGATGGCTGTACCCAATTTTGACATCATTTTATCGTTACAGAGGCATTAGAAAATGAACCAAAGAACTACAGTGTATCTTATACTTTGGTAAACCATGTTTTATGGATAACTTTACAGTTTTCCCAAAATACTGATAAATTTCAATATTTTGAATACATCAGTGTTAATTTTGAGTTGCCGGAGGTAACCTAACCAACTCCCATTATGTTTTGGTACTAAGAGATATACCTTTCAATAAAGTTACTGAGATGCATTCCTTTGCCAGGTGGTTTTCTATTTGTTTCTCTTCTAATGTAATTAACTATTTTGGCAATGTGATAATAGCACCACAATAAAAAGCTGTCTCCACTCACTCTATTTAACACTAAAGTAAGATGCATGGTGGGCTTCCCTGGTGGCTAACTGGTGAAGAATCCTTCTGCCAGTGCAGGAGACATAGGTTTGATCCCTGGTCTCAGAATATCCCCTACAGAAGGAAATGGCAACTTGGGAAATTGTATTGCCTGGGAAATCCTATGGACAAAGGAGCCTGGTGGACTACAGTCAGTGAGGTCACAAAGAGTCAGACATAACTTAGAGCCTGAAGAACAATAAGATGCATGGTAAGAAAAAAAAATTATGATAGTATAGCTATTACCTAATTGACCCTTTGCTTTCTAGTGGTTTTTAAAAGATAAACACAAGATGATAACAAATATGCTTAATATGCATTAAAAACTTGCTTATGCATTGTTGGTCACTTTTATTATTTAGGTTTCATTGTATGGGCATGCTAAGTCACTTCAGTCATGTCTGCCTCTGTGACCCTGTGGACTGTAACCTGCCAGGCTCCTCTGTCCATGAAATTCTTCAGGCAAGAACACTGGAGTGGGTTTCCATGACTTCCTCCAGGGCATCTTCCCGACCCAGGGATCGAATCGTGTCATAATCTTATGTCTCCTGCACTGGCAGGTGGGTTCTGTACCACCATCACCACATGGACTACCCCATCACTGTTAGGACTGTCCTTAATACTAAATCACCCTCAGATTCAGCCCATCTGTAGTTCTATGCTCTTACCTAATTAAACAGGATTCCAGCAGGTGGTTGGTAATGACAGGCAACTGCCAACTATTATATTAGTTTGGTTAGACTGCTTGTTAATTATTAATATATGATTTTTGAACTGTTCTTGTAACTGACAAGCTAGATAGTAGATACTGTAAGGAATTACTAAATAAAGAAAAACTTAGAAGGTTCCTTTTGTATTTAACTCAGGTTAGATATATTGAATAATCCCTGTTTTCATAAGTGCTGTTTTTTAAAATAGGCACTTTAACCTTCTATGTATTTTAAATTATGTGGCATACTTTTTAAAAACTAGATATTTCTGATCTAACATTTGTGGTTAGCAGTGATAGTTTTTACTGTCAGGTACTATTGTCAGATATTTTAGATGAATCATTTCATGTTATTCTCCAAACTGAATGAGATTATCCCATTTACAAATAAACCAGAATAACAGAGCAGATAAGAGATAAGCCCAAGGTCACATCCTTGTACTTGGATGTGAGATTCAAATCCAGGCAATTGTGACTCAGGCTATGTTCCTAAACACTCTGCGCATTACTTCCCAAAACAGATTAAATGGACTTATGTGAAATTGTTTCAAAGTTAATAGGAATAAAGGATATTATAATCAATTCACCAAGATATGAGTCTTAAATATGTATGCACCTAACATCAGAGCTTAAAAATACAAGAAGTAATAAAAACAGCAGTGAAAGGTCATATGGACAAAGCTTCAATTGCAGACTTAAAAGATTCCACTCAGTAATGTATAGTACTAGAAAATCAACAAGGATGCAGAAGGACTGAAAAATACCAACAACCATATGGATCTACTTTATTTAAAATTCATCCCAAAATAGAATAAACATTCTTTTCAAGTGAATGTGGCATAGTCACCAAGAGAGTATATATCCTGGGTCATAAACTAAGAAATGAACTAAAATCCTACAAAATGTGTTCCCTGACCATAAAAGTAGAAAACTAACAGGACAATCTCCAAACACTTGGAAGTTAAATAAGAAACATCTATGAATAATCCACGCCTGTAAGGGAAAGTCTAAAGAATGTATTTTGAACTTACTGAATGAAAATATCAAAATACATGGAATGCAGCTAAAGCAGTGCTTAGTAATCATAGTATCAATCACTTTTGTTAAAAAAGGTCTCAAAACCAGTAAATTTCTATTTTAAGAAACTAGAAAAAGAACAAAATAAACCCAAAGCAAGCAGAAGGAAGAAAATCTGAAGAAGGATGTGTAAAAAAAAAAAAAAAAAGTATGAAAACTGGAACGATAGAGCTAATTAAAAAAAAATTGAGGTTTGAAAAGAGCAACAGGTAAACTTCTAGCAAGACTGACAAATTTTAGGAAGGAAAAGGAAACTACATTTTTTAATACCACAAACATCTCTATGCACAGAGAATTAGATGAATCAATTTCTTGAAAGGCATGAACTATGAAAACTAAATTGTTAAATAACCCGAGTAAGTTCTACTATTTTAAGAAACTGAGTCCTTTGTTTAAAATATTACTAGCAAATCCCAAATCATTTAAGGAATACATAACGCAAATTCTATAAATCTCTCCCAGAAAGGAGAAGAATCCCAATTCATTTTATAAGACCAGCAATAACTTGATACTAAACCAAGATAAAGATAATACTTTTAATTTTATAAAAGCTATTGACCAATATCCCAAATGAATACCTCAACAATATCCCCTCTCAAAAAAACCTCAACAAATGAGTCCAGATATATAAAACTGAACAACATGACCAGATTTGATGGGAGAGAGAAGCTGGTTCAAAATTAGAAAATCAATATAATCCACCATACTAAGAGTCTAAAGGAAAAAAAAGAGGATCAACTGATACAGAAAAAAGCATCTGAGAGAATTCCAGTCAACTCATGAGAAAAATCACCTAACAATTAATAGATGAGAATTTCCTCAATCTGATAAAGGTCATCAATGAAAGCATACAGTTAACATAATACTTAGAATGCTTTCAAAACTAACATCTAGAATAAGACAGGAATGACCATTTTCACCACCTCTTTTTTTCTAGCAAGTGCAATGAAACAAGAAAAGGAAACAAAAGACCTACAAACTAGAGCAGACAAAAACTTTCCTGTTTGTGGTTTATGCAAAAATTTCCAAGGAGACAACTATCAAAGTCACAAAAGGAAATAACTTACAACATCTCCAGAAAATGAACACTTAGGAGTAAATATAAGATGTAAAGGTTCTAGAAGCGGAAAACCATAAAATGTTGATCTAAATCAGAGGGGCTAAAGAAGTTCATGGATCAGAAGACCTGCTATTCCAGTGGAAATTTCAGGACTTTTTGTTGTAGGTCGACTAGCTGATTCTAAACTTTACATGAAAAAGCAAAGAAAATTAACACAGCCAAACCAATTCTGAAAAAGTTGAAGGAATCATGCTACCCAATTTTAAGATAAAGCTACCATTGTCAAGGCAGTGTTGTGTTGGTGAAGGGAAAGACATACAGATCCATGGAATAGAACAGAGACCAAAAACAGACCCATATAAATGCAATTGATTTTTGTGAAAAGTGCAAAAACAATTTAATGGAGAATGAATACCTTTTTCTACAAATGATTTTGAAACAACTGGACATCTATATGCTAAAAAATGAAACTCCACCTATATTCCTCTGCTTCTCCAAAAAAAACAGGTCACAGATCTAAATATAAAAGATAAAAATATAAAACTTTTAGAAGAAAACATTGGAAAGAAAATCCTCGTAACCTGGGATTTCAAAATTCTTAGACATGACACCAGAAGCAAAACAGAGCATTCAGGCTTCAAAAGGCACTGTTGAGAAAGTGAAAATCATACAAAAAGAAAATATACGCAAATCATATATGATAAAGGACTTGTCTCGAACTCTTACACTTCAATATTAAAGAGGCAGATAACCCATTAAAAATGGGCAAAGGATCTGAATAGACATTTTTTTTTTTTCAAGAAAGATACGCAAATGGTCAGTAAGTACAAGATAAGATGTTCAACATAATTAGCCATCAGAGAAAGGCAAATGAAAACCACAGTGTGATACCACTCCACATTCACTAGGATGGCCAAGATCAAAAAATCACATAACAAGTATTAGTAAAGATGTGGAGAAACTGAAACTCATACTGCTAGTGGGAATGTAAAATGGTGTAGCCGCTTTGGAAAACAATCAAACATGATTGGAAAACAAACAATCCTCTGCAAATGATTAAATGTAAAGTTTTTTTAAAACTTGAGATTACACTCCTCTGTAAAGAAATATAGATGTACATAAAAATTTGTAGTTAAATGTTTATAGCATATCCATAGTAGCCAAACGGTGGAAACCTCCCAGATGTCCATCAACTGACAAATGGTGTAATCATACAATGGAATATCATCCAGCCAAACAGAATGAAGCTCTGACATTCTAGAACATGGATTAACTTCTAAAACCTTATGTAAGTTAAAAAAAACCAGAAACAAAAGACCACATTATGACTCCATGTATATGAAATATCCATAACAGAAATCTGAGGTGAAAAATAACTAGTGATTGCTTGTGGGGGTTGGGTATATGTGTGGAGGGTGATAGTTAAGAAAATACAGGTTTCAGGGGTTTCCCTGGTGGTCCAGTGGTTAACAATCTGCCTTCCAGTGCAGGGGGCCTGGGTTCAATCTCAGGCAGGGAACTAAGATCTCACATGCCACAGGGCAACTAAGCACCACAACGAAGACTCAGCACAGCCAAAATATGAGAAAAAAGTATGGGTTTGGGTTTTTTGAGGTGATGAAAGTCAAAGTTGACTATGGTGATAGTTGAATACATAACTATACTAAAACCCACTGAGAAATTATATACTTTATATGAATAAAGTATATGGGATGTGAATTATCTCTCAAAGCTATCTTTTAAAAAGGATTACATATAATTCTATTTCAACGAAATTCTTGAAAAAAACAAAATACAGAGGCAGAGACTAAAATCAGTGGACTCCAGGGTATGAGGCTAGGAGTAGGGTGTGACTATAAAGAGAACATGAAGGAGATTTTGTGGTGATTGAACTGTTCAGTTTCCAGATTTTGGAGGTGTTCACACATATATCTAGAATTCCCTGGTGGCTCAGATGGTAAAACATCTGCCTGCAATGCGGGAGACCTGGGTTTAATCTCTGGGTTGGGAAGATCTCCTGGAGAAGGAAATGGCAGACCACTCCAGTACTCTTGCCTGGAAAATCCCATGGACGGAGGAGCCTGGTAGGCTATGGTCCATGGGGTCGCGAAGAGTTGGACACAACTGAGCGACTTCACTTTTACGAATTTATCTATATAAGTTAAAATTCACAAAACTACGNGAGAAGGAAATGGCAGACCACTCCAGTACTCTTGCCTGGAAAATCCCATGGACGGAGGAGCCTGGTAGGCTATGGTCCATGGGGTCGCGAAGAGTTGGACACAACTGAGCGACTTCACTTTTACGAATTTATCTATATAAGTTAAAATTCACAAAACTACGAACAGGTTAATTTTACTTATGTTTATTCAAAATATATTTTTTAAAGTTTTAATGTCAAAAAGATAAACCAATTAAAAAAATCTCTTCCCCATTCATCCTTTAAGTTATTGGGCAAAATGAACAACACAGATATCTTGCCAAAGGGTGTGCTTGGACTGCAGTGGACAAGTGGGAAATCAGAAACCAAGCAAGTGAGACAGGTACCTCTGCCTAGCACAGGGTGTTGGAGGCTGAGCAGATTGAGAAAGGCATTCACATGGGAAGATGACCTAGAATGGGGAACCAAATATATTAAGGACAAGAATTAGGTATCTCACTGTTGAAAGTTCTGTACAATGGGAGAGAGCAAAATGAACACCATGGGATCAGAAATCAATGTTTAAGTGTGAAATCATGGTTTTCAACATATATGTAGACATAAATGTATAGATGTAAACATATGCATAATAAACACACAAACAGCAACTGCTAACAGATCCTGGTTTCTAAACACCATTCTTCATTAGAGAACCAGGACTCCAGAAAAATGGCTGATTCTTGGCCAAGGGTAGGTAAAGCATAATAAGCCTGGAATATCTTATGCCAGAGAATAAGAAATTGCTCAAATAATAAGGGGAACATGTCAAAAGGACATAAAAGCCATCTACAAGAAATTTCCACTGGCCAAATCTAGAAAAATTTTGAGGATCAAAATAATGGGAATAATAGATTTTTACCCAATGAATAAAGTGGAAATAATGTGTGTATTATATAAGACATGTAAATTTAAAGCTTGATGAGAAACAAGGTAGTACTTTGAAACTACATCACACAAAATATACTTAGTCATAAGCATAAAAGAATGGCTTTGTAGTGGAGAAGATCGACACCACTTCATTAATGATCTAAGTATAGTTGTCCCTCAGCTTCCGCAGGGTATTGGAGCCAGCAATCACCTCAGACATCAAAATCCACAGATGCTCAATAATATATGACATAATGTTTGCATATAACCTGCATATAATCTACCCACATCCTCCCTGATACTGTAAATCACCTCTAGAGTTATAAAACCTAATAAAATACAAGGTAAATACTATGTAAACAGTTATCAACACAACATAAATGCTATGGAACTAGTTTCTTGTTGCAAGGCAAATTCAAGTTTTGCTATTTGGAAGCTTCTGCACTTTTTTTTTTAACTATTTTCTATCCTTGGTTGACTGAGAGTTTGAAAACCACCAATATGGCAGGCCAACAGTAAACACTACCAGGAAAAGGGTGAACTGTAACCAGTAACTTGTGATAGGACAGTAAGAACACAGTTAGAATACAGTATCACTTCTCTTCTCCAACGGTCTGTCAAAGATTCCTAACCTGATTCTCATCATGTAGAAATATCTGACAAAACACACCATAATAGATGTCGTACAAAACTAGCCTGTGATCTCCTAAAGTGTCACAGCTATAAAAGTCAAGGTTACTATGAAGACTTTTTCCAGTCTGAAGCATACTAAAGACCCCTGATATCCAAAGGTGAGAAATGGGGACTTCCATGGCAGTCCAGTGGTTAGGACTTATTACTTTCACTGCTGGGAGCCTGGGTTCAATCCCTAATCAGGGAACTAAGATCCCACAAGTGGTGCAGCACAACCACAAAAATAAAAGCAAGGCATGATTCTGACTGGATCCTTTTGCTATAAAGAACATTACTGGGACAATAAGCAAACTTGAATGGAATAAACGTCCAAAATTAGGTGGTCATACTGTTATCAGTGCTAATTTCCTGATTTTAATGGTTGTATTTGAAGCTATGTAGGAGCATGTCCTCTGAAGGAAATACACACTAAAGTACTCAGAGGTGATGGGGCATCATGTTATCAACTTACACACAAACCTGAAGAATCAGGAAGAAAACAATTCTGTGTGCTTTACTTGTAACTTCTCTATACATTCAAGACTATTCAAAATATTTAAAATTAGAAAGGACATAAAAAGGATGAAAGAAAATTTCTACCCATATGCCTGGATCAATGAAGATCAAAAGGCTATCACTGAGTTATACTCATTGACTGTGTTTCTTGTCCCTAACAAAGGATTCACCAATAACCAAATTTGCTTCAGTGCTTCTCTTTTGCATTAGTCTATTCTTATTGATACATTTTTAGCTACTTTTCAATTTCTTGACATAAAGGCATCTCTCAAAGAATAATATACTAATTCAGAAATTTTCAGTAACTCTTAAAATTAACTTACTCAGAATATACTCATGAATTTTTTCCTTTCTGAAAATTTTCTTCAGTAATATAATTTCCTTCTGTGAACTGGTACACTTAGACAAAGGGGTACACAACTCCTATTTAGAAAAATTTATTCAATGTTATTCCTACATCACAGTTATTGGAAGAAAAACTTAATTCCCTGAAGGCACCCTGTCATTTTACATGATCTATACTCTAAAACTTTTTGTATTAAAAATACAGGCTAAATATGAAATTAGTAAAGTGCAGCATATAAAACACCATGCTGAGCAAAAACAAGTCCAAAAGAAAAGTTACCATGTATCAACAGAATAGTTCCCACAGTATTTAAGATGTTTCCTATGTAAATCATATTTGAATGCAATTTTTAGAACCATATTTAAATGTATTTTGCAGTTTGTTAACTAGGTATCCACATTTTTCTTCTACCACATAATCTGTTCCTCTGATTAAGTTGGCAACATCTGCTAGGATCCACAAAATGCAGCAAGAAGGGCACAGTTACTTCTCAAGATTCGAGAAATCTGGTCCACCTTTAGTGTAGTTTCCTGAGATTTCTGCTCCACTGAAGTCAAAACCAGGATTCTAAAAGACGTGGGGAAAAAAAATCAGATAAAATTAAAAAGAAAAATATAAATAAGCCAAAAAGAAAACAGTAAAAAGATATAAACTGGCAACTGACAAAAAAGGAAATATATTAATAAATAGCCAATAACATGAGAAGATATCCAATTTCACTGTAATCGCCAAAATGGAACCCAAAACTATGAGTTTTTTTTTCAATTTTCATATTTATAAATATTTAGAAGATTAGTATGCATATTATAATGTTCACAAGTGTATGGGCAAACATATTCTTTACCATCAGTGTGTAAACAGATTTTAATAATTAGCATTTTTTGAGAGCTTTATTATAGGCCAGGCAGGGTTCTAAGAGGTATATATACACTAAAATATTCAATTCTCCTAACAGTCTTATAGAGTAAGTACTATCTCTGGCTTCAGTCGTTTTAGAGGCATTTCATTTATTCAACATATATTAAGTTGCTACTGTTTAGAAGACACCATGAAAGGCATACAGAATTTAAGAGTGAACGAAACAGACAAAGATCCCTGTTCTGGTGGATATTCTAACAGGAGGACAAATAATAAACCCTAAGCTACCTGGTGCAGGGGCCAGCACACTTTTTTGTAAAGAGCCAAGTAGTAAATATTAATACTTTAGGCATTGAAGGCCATGTAGTCCGGGCATGGTCGAGACTTAATTCTGCTGCTGCTATATAAAGACAATACACAAACAAATGAGCATAGCTGTGTTCCAGTAAAACATTTCCTTCAAAAGCAGGCAGTGGGCTGGATTTGACTGCTGGCTATAGTTTGTCAGCCCCAAGATGCAGTATAGTCAGTAAGTGTTATAGAAAAGAAGAAATACGTACGGTACAGTAAGGAAAATGAGGAAATTAGAATATTTAAAGAGGATCATCAAAATATGCCTCATTGAGAAATTGCTGGAAAACAGTGAAGAAATCAGGTAAACTGCATTGCAGTCAAAAGGACAGAGAAAGAATGGTCAGGCATGTTTAATAAAAGGCAAAAATGCCAGCATGGCTAGAGCAGAATGAATGAGAGGGGCAGCAGCGGGACAGGAGATCAGAGACTCAGGGAGGACCAGATCAATTTACATTTTAAAAGGACTGCTCTAGCTGCTATTTTCACAAGACTGCAGCTTGGCAAGGGTAGAAGTAACAAGAACAATTAAAAGGTCATTATATGCACCTTCCTGGTGGCACCGTGGATAAAAATCTGCCTGCCAATGCAGGGTTCACGAGTTTAATCCCTGGTCCAGGAAGATTCCACATGCCAAGGAGCAGCTGAGCCCATGTTCTGGAGCCAGGAAGCCACAACTACTGAGCCCATGGGCCACAACTACTGAAGCCTACACACTCTATGGCCTGCAAGTCACAACTAATGAGCTCCTGTGCTGCAATAACTAGAGCATCTAGAGCCTGTGCTCTGCAACGAGAGAAGCGACCGCAATGAGAAGCCAGTGCACTGCAACTAGAGACTAGCCCCTGCTTTCTGAAACTAAAGAAAGCTGGTGTGCAGCAATGAAGAGCCAGTTCAAGCTGAAAAAACAGGGTGGGGGCAAGGTCATTAGCCTAACCTAAGCAAGACTTTAGAGGTGGTCCAGGTGAGAGTGGTGGCAGAACGGTGGTGACGTGCAGTCAAATTCTAAACATACCTAGAAGGCCGTGACAATAAGGTTCCTGACAAGCAGGGTGTGGGACAAAGAGAAGAGTGGAGGATGATTCCCCAATGTTTTTCCATCTGAACAACCAGCTTCTATCAGGTGAGATGAGAAGGCCAGAGGTACAACAAATGTGTGAGGGAAATTAGGAAGTTCACTTGGATATGTTGAGTTGGATATGTCTGTTAAGCAGCCAAGATGTTAAGTAAACAGCTGGATGAGCAGTTCCGACATTCCGTAAAAAGTCTAGGCTAAAGACATACATTTGGGAATCATCATCATTTACATAGAAATTATCTATCAAAACTTTAACAGTGCTTTGATCCAATAATTCTCCTAGATAGCTATCTTAAAGGAAAATTTGAGTATTTTCAGAGATGAAAGGACAAACTTTGTTTGAAACAGACACAAACAGAGAAATCTAAATCTCATCAAAGAGGAACAGCTAAGTAAAAACAATACACTCAAACTAGGAAACACTAAAGCAATTAAAAGGCAAGAATTTTATCCACATGTACTAGTAGGGAAAGAGACCTAAGACATATTATTAAATGAAAAAGCAACATGATGATATATATACTGTGTGATCCTCCACTTATATTAAAAAAACAAAACAATACATTCAATGTATTGAGATGAGAATGAGACAGAGATACAGAATGGGAGATACTAAAGGGCCTTTCACTTTTTTACACGACGTATGTACTGAGAGAATTTTTATCAGTTTATTCATGAACTACTGATGCAAACTAAATAAATTTAAACTTAGATATCACAGTGGTACAGATAAATTCCTTTGGGGCAGCAGGGGTGGGGTGGTGAGGGTTAAATCCCTATATTGAAAGGTCAGTCAGTTTTCTAACCATTAAACCGAAAAAATTTCTCTGAAGAATGATAGAAATTTTTTAAAATGACGTTTGAGTTTTGATTTCAAGTAATAATTATTCTACGAATTTAAGATGTTTAACTACACATATTCATCAATTGAGCTGACTTACTTCTTTCTGGAATCTCTCTAATGTAAGTTTTCTCTGCATTTGGTCTTGCACCCAAGGGTCAGCTGCATAATCAGATTCTAGAAGAGAAGTCCAACAATTTGCTGCATCTCTCTTCGTCTTTGTAAGAACAATTCGGACCATTTTTCTATCCTCTAAACAAACAAACAAAAATCACAAAGAAATCAAAGTTCATCACTAATTTATACTTTCTGAAACCTAATTAGGAAATGTTGACATACAACTGTTTTCAATACATTCCTTTTACTATAGCTTACAAAGTTGCAAATCTACAGCAGGAGGAAACATACTAATTTCCAAGACAAAACTAACTTTTAAAGAGATTCTAAGAAATGTAATAGATTACTCTTACCCAGAGTCCATGTTCCCTCATCAGCTATTGTAGAGTCAAAGAGTTTGCCCTGAAAAATAAACATATGAGGTACTAAAAATAAAGAAATTTCATTCATTTTCATAAAGTTTTCATGATTTAAGACTTCCCTTATTTCCTATCTAATCTACATATAACTACTTAATTTGTTTAGAGTAGGGAGAACAAACTTTCTACCATTTCAACATATTGATAGGTGGCCAACCCTAAGTTCCTGCCAAGCGAGTCAAACAGAACCTAGTTTACACGATGGGAGTATATACTACAGTTAAGAACACAGAGCACACTACAAAAAGATCAGGGCTCCTTAATTTTTAGAAGATGAAGAAATACTACTGATTGGTCAAATGTGATGTTAACATCTGAAGTGTGGTAACTTTACCAGTTATAATAAACTACAAAAAGAGCTCTCCTACAGATATTAAGGAAAAATGATAATATAAACTTAAAAAAAAAAAAAACTGGTTCAATCTCTTTGTAAGGCAGTTTAGCACTAAAAGAAAAAAAAAAAAATTAAAGCACACACATCCGAATATACATATGATGTCAGATGAGTTGTGACTGACTTTTCAGAAACTCTTGTTTTAAGAAAGNAAAAAAAAAAAAAACTGGTTCAATCTCTTTGTAAGGCAGTTTAGCACTAAAAGAAAAAAAAAAAAATTAAAGCACACACATCCGAATATACATATGATGTCAGATGAGTTGTGACTGACTTTTCAGAAACTCTTGTTTTAAGAAAGAACTAAGTAAAACGTAAGTTTAAAAGAGACTGCACCTGCTCAAAGCCAATTTGATTAGTTGCTACTTACCAAATTTTAGCTTTAGGGAATGAAATTAACATGTCACATTAAAAAAAGAAAAGTCTTTTCATTTGTCAATACAGGGGGTGGGGGTGTGTGTGAATACTACTTGTATAAATGTACCTAAAATCCTAGAGACAGAGTTATTGCCAAATCCCTAGGTTACTGCAGTTACTTAGGTAAATTTGAAATGTAATTTGAAATCACCATTCAGTAAATTATGAATAGCACAACTGAAATTCAGAAAGGTCATCAGGAGCCAAGCTGACATAAATCAGTGTCTTCCACATAAATCTTCCTTTTCTGAGACACTCAAAACACTTTCATATTAAGATAATAAAAACATGTAGTGCAAGCTTATTACATATTAGTTATTAGCTACTCCAAGCTCTTCATTCAGATACCATGCTATACCATGCTACCTTTAAAACAATCCTATGAGAAAGGTACTATAATTATCCCACTTTGGGGATGAAGGTTTAGACAATGAATAATCTCTTGCCCAAGGTTACAACTGGGAAAACAGCCAAGCCAGGTATACCCTCAAGCAGTCTCCCTTCACCATTACACAACATTGTCATCAAATATCTTGGGCTTCTAATCTGAAGAAGAAATCTAACTTCAAGTTAATTGAATTTAACTATACATTTTAACAAAGAAGAAATGGGTCCCAGACCCAAAGAGTACTGATAAGAATAAAAGGGATATCCATTATTTTCTTCACAACTTCTTGACCACCGGCTTAAACACTCCACAAACTTACAGAATTTTTCCAACTTTAGATGAGAAAATAAATCAACGGACATCACCTCCGAATCCTCAACCCAACATCTTTTTGTTTTTCATTTCCTATAACCTCCTATATATTTATTGATTTAATTATGCCTCCCTGCGTAACAGAACAGTATCTGGCTCGTTCACAACGGTCCTCCCAGCACCAAGATCAGTGCCTGGAGGTACAGATGTCAAAAATATTTGTTTTCCTTAACGATTTAGTTAGGCAGCTCTCAGTGAAGACCCGAAGAGGAGTTTCATTTGGCTTACGAACAAAGCAAAGTAAAGGGGCTACTCATTCCAACCTCAAACAGCGAACGGCCCTGAGGTCAGGGGCTCCGACCAGGCCAAAATCAAGGCAATCTTATTCATCCTTCAGCCAGCCAGAGAGGCCGAACGGCCTTCCAGCAATCTTTCCACGGAAACCATGAACTTGAGGACTCGGGAATTTGGGGAGGCCGGGAAGAAACTGAGCACGAGCCCCGACCTAGCCGCTACCTTGAGGATCTCGCGGCCACCCACGGCCAGCGCCACATGCCGGCTCTGCAGGCCGCACTGGATATCCTGGGCGCGAGTGCCTGGCGGCACCTGAACTTCAATGAACACCTCCTCCAAGGTCTGGTACCACTGGCCCCACGGCGTTCCGCACGGAACCACCCCACTGCGCTCCTCAAACGGGGCTGACATACTCCAGTCGCCTCCCGGAAGCGGTGGCACCGAGCAAGCTGAGTTCA
>SJYX01005919.1:518537-606434 GCA_006410675.1 Oreotragus oreotragus | reverse complement strand
TTGGGTCACTGAACATGCGCAGAAATGTAACCTGCGGTCTCCGCTTGTGTGCGCGTTTCCCTGTCAGTTGGCCATTGACGAGACTGGCAGGACCCAGGTTTAAGGAACTGAAATCCAGAAAAGTTCGCATCCAAGGAACGATGGAAGAGGGGTGGACCCAGAGAAGTTAGAATTCATTACTCTGCCACCAATATGACGTCAAAAGCGACGGAAAACTCGCTGGTGTAAACTGCGCTTGCGCGAACGCGGCTAATGCGTAGTTACAATTGAGTAACGCCAGGACTGATTGGGCCAGTGAGCGAGAGGAGACAGTAGTAGCCTCCTATTGGATGGTGGCCTAAACAGGTCACGTAATTGAACGCAGCGGGAGCCGAGGACGCAAGCGCTTTGGTCTTTGGCGTTCCGATTGGCTGACGTCGGTGGGCGGGGGTTAAGCGGGGCGATTTGAATTTGAAGCCAACAGGCCTAAACAACCCGCACGATAGTAGCCACAGACCAGCAGAGACCTTCGGTTTTGCGGAGCTGGTCGTCAGCATGTCCTTCCCTAAGGCGCCCCTGAAACGATTCAATGACCCTTCTGGTGCGTACGGGGAAAGGTGCTGGGGGACAGGATATGCTCTCACGCCCCTTGTCTTTCTTGGGTTCCCTTCATCAGCGGCAGATAGGAGGCGATTTTTACGGCTGGAATGGGGCTCGTTAGATTGATCCATTTTCCTGAAACACATGCTAAGCTTTTACTACTTGCCAGGCATTATTGACGTTAAGGATATAACAGTGAGCGAAGCAAAGTCTCTGCTCCGTGGAGTTTAATTCAGTTGGAGAATGCAGCCAATACATAATTAGTGCTGTGGAGAAGCTAAAGCCAAGGGAAGGGGATAGGAATTAGGAAGCATTGGTAGCTGTTGATCAAGTCCGGAGTCCTCACATGTATATATGTGTGTGTATATACACATACGTGTATTTTACTATTGCTTTTGGTGTGGACTTGGATTGAATGTCCCATTCAGGCGTAAAAGAAGAAACACTGGTAAAGGCAGTTTATAGGTATAAAATTATGGCAGCAGGACTTACTGAAAACACTATAGATGAAGTAAAGGGAGCAATTCCCCCAAATCCGTATTATTCATTATTTTATCCATAAAAGAATGGAGACTTATATTTGCTCACTGTTATACAACCGAACTGGCAGAACAGGGGCCTGAAACCAGGCCTGCATGAATCCATCCTGTGCTCCTGAGCACAGTTAGTGGACGCTAACTTTATTCAGGGACTGTGCTAAGGTCGTCCCTACTGGGTCTGGTTTATTCTTTCCAACAGCCAGGGGAGGCACGTACTATTGTTCTCTTTTTACAAATGAGGAAACTACAGGGGGTTGTAACTACTGAGCAGCCTGCAAGTGACAGAACTTAACATCACAGCTCATGATTTATCCATTATAATGTACACTTTTAAAGTCTGTCATTACATCTTAGTGATAGTGAAGTCACTCAGTCGTGTCCGACTCTTTGTGACCCCATGGACTGTTGCCTACCAGGCTCCTCTGTCCATGGGATTTTCCAGGCAATAGTCCTGGAGTGGATTGCCATTTCCTTCTCCAGTGGATCTTCCCAACCCAGGGATCGAACCCAGGTCTCCCGCATTGTAGACAGACGCTTTACCGTCTAAGCCACCAGGGAAGCCACCGTTACGTCTTAATTTCTGTCAAATAGCATGCAAACGGAAATGAGCATCACCCTGCTCACAAAGGAAGGCCAGTGAAGAACTGGATCAACACAAGCTTATTTTTTAACTAAAGATTTAAGGACCATGTAATTTCTCAGACATTCCAAGAACTACTCTGAGTTCTGTCATTGTTTCCTTTTAGGAGATTTGTTTGCTTTATAATAAACTGTTTTTGACAATTACATAAAACTAGGCTCACAGCTTTATTAATAATAAGTGACCATTTATTTGATGCTTAGTGTGTGTATGAGGCATTGCAGTGATTTTCATGTTCCTCCAGTAATCCAGACAACCGAAGTATGAGGTAGATACTATTTTTTTAGCCCTGTTTCATGAATGAAGAACAGTCTCAAATAGAAATAACTTTCTAAGGGTCTTAAAGTTAGATTGGAAAAGGAGAGAGTATAATGTTCTTATCCATCATCTCCCTATGGCTACAAAATACCTGGCCCATACTATTATCTATTGATTGGCAGACAAATTTGGATTTGAACCCTAATCTAACTGATTACTATACAAAACTCTGTTCCCAATCCTACATCCCCAGTGACTTTCTGTTTTCTCTGCCACACTACCAAACTCTACCCTGAGCTAAATACTGAGGGTAGGGATGTGACTGAGACTGTCCCTAACTTCAAGCAGTTTTGTCTAAGGTGGGAGTTGGGTAAGTACATCAGTATAGGCCATTACAAAACTGTAGGAAGTTCTGCAATAGGAATAGTACACGCAAGCTGCCATGGAATGGAGATTCTAGCTTGATGTGGGCATTTGGAGAAAATGGAAGAGGTGACATCCAGACTGAGATCTGAAGAGCCAGATCTCAAGTCATCTTTGCATAAGTACATGGAAATACCTTTGATTTGAGACTCTAGTTACATGAGGTTATACATTGCTGGAAGATAGAAATACAGTCTAGTGTAGTTTGTGCTTTGCATACCATGGCTTTATAGATTTCCTAATGTACTGATATTAGACACAGATGGATCATCACTAAATTTTTATTCCAAGCTATATCTTCAGGGCTAGACATTTTTAGTAGCATCATTTCTAAAATCTCAGTGACTCTCTTTGAATAGATTTAATTCTAAATATTTTATTTCTTAATTCAGTTCTTACTAACAGCTGTGTCGCTTGTTCTGACATGTTCATCTCAAGACTGGACATGTCCATCCCAAGACTGTCTTTGTTGTTTTGCTAAGTTGTCTGTGTTCCTTTGGCCCAACTGAAATAAAGATCATTGGGAAGATAATGATACTGTTCTTCACAGAGAGGCCTACTTTATAATATCAAATGTGCTAATTTTACATATGAAAATGAAGCATTAAAAAAATGTATTAGATTATAATTGATTTACAATGTTGTGTTAGTTTCAGGTGTACAGCATAGTGACTCAATTATACATATATTCGTAGGTTTTCAGATTTTTTTCCTATATAGATTATTACAGAATATTTAGTAGTTTCCTGTGCTATATATATGATCTGTTTTAATGTATAGCAGTATGTGTATGTTAATCCCAAGCTTCTAATTTATCCCTCCTCTCCACATTTCCCCTTTGGTACATGTTTGTTTTTGAAATCTGTTTCTGTTTTGTGAATAAGTTACTTTATGTCATTTTAATTAGAAAAGAAATTTATTAATGTTGTTTTTACATTTATGTTACTCACTTTACTATTAGATTTTTTAATTGAAGTATGGTTGATTTACAATATTGTGTTAGTTTTACGTGTACAGAAAAGTGACTCAATTATATTTTTCTGGATTATTTTCTGTTATAGGTTATTATAAGATAGTGAATGTAATGCCCTGTGATGTACAGTAAATCCTTGTTTATCTGTTTTATGTCTAGTGGGTTGTTTGTATTAATCCCATACTTATAATTTATCCCTCTCCCTCCTACACTTTTGTAACCGTAAGTTTGTTTTTTGTGTCTATGAATCTGTTTCTGCTTTGCATATGGATTCATTTATATTAATTTGTAGATTCCACATCTAAGTGATATTATATGATGTTTGTAAAACATGTTAACATGTAAGTCACATTAGATGAGATTTTAATATTTTATTTTTCTTCTAGGATGTGCACCATCCCCAGGTGCTTATGATGTTAAAACTTCAGAAGTATTGAAAGGACCAGTATCCTTTCAGAAGTCACAAAGGTTTAAAAAGCAAAAAGGTAATGGATCCCAAAATAGAATAATGGTTATATGCGCTTGTAAATTTTCAAGTAAAAGATAACATTATTTAAATTTAAAGATGCTATAACAGTTCTAAAAATGTGAAGCTACAACTATATTTAAATTTTCTTAATTGATAGATTTACAAAAGGGTCAACTTCTGAATAACACTTTCATCATTACACTGGTCATATAACCAGAAAAATTAAGCAAGACACTCACATAGACATGTAGTTTTCCTTTTGGTAATTATATTAATCCGCTCAGAGAATATTAGAGGGAATATTAGGAAAATCAAGAAAATGTTAAAATGTGTAAAGAAATGTGTCATTTGTGCAGCTAATTACTTGACAATGTACAATCAAGAAAAGAATAGTTTTATATTGCTTCACTAATAGTTTCTATAAGGAATTTGGGAATTGGTATTTTGTCTGTGCTTCAAACATGTAAGCACCAAACATGATCTGTACAATTCATTTTATAGCAGAATCACAACAAAATCTTAATATTGACAAAGATACTACCTTGCGTGTTTCAGCAAGAAAAGTCAAGACTTCAGGATTAAAGGTGAGATGCCCTTATATTCTAGCTGGTTCATCAACAGTATCATAAAAACATTTCTGAAAGGTATTGTGTTTGACTAGAATGAGTTCAGTTTATAAATTAAGGTAATCAATAAATCTGTAAATGAGTAAAACATTATCATTGGAACTCTAATAAGTTTTACTTATCAGCCTATGTCACTATTAAATATATTGTGTTTAAATGTACCCTTAATTCAGAATTACAAAGTGGTCTCCACTTCTCAGTCATTTCTATAGATGGATAAGCTTTATAATACCTAGTGAGCCCTTAAAAATTATGTAATGCTTTGATTTTTTGAGTTACCATCATTTGACTTTACAAAGTAAGGGGAGGGTAAATATTGATACAGGAAAAGAAAAAACCATTCTAATGTCTACAAGGGATTTGCCACTCAGAAACTGCCACGGAGAGGGAGGAGATTAAATCCTTAATATCTGTCTGTTAGGACTTGTGCAGGGGTGTTACTGTTTCTGTTGGTATTTTTTGAGTTACCATCATTTGACTTTACAAAGTAAGGGGAGGGTAAATATTGATACAGGAAAAGAAAAAACCATTCTAATGTCTACAAGGGATTTGCCACTCAGAAACTGCCACGGAGAGGGAGGAGATTAAATCCTTAATATCTGTCTGTTAGGACTTGTGCAGGGGTGTTACTGTTTCTGTTGGTTCATAAAGCAAGCTGTACTTTCTTAAGGAATTGTACAATTTGGTATTTTAATGTGAAAAAGATTCAGAGTTGGGAAAGAGTTCCCAAGCTCTTTGGTTAGAAAACCAAAGCTATAAATTAAGCTTATTCTTGTTCATTCATTTGGCAATTACCTAAATATCTTATTCTATAAAAAAACAAAAACAAAATTGTGGTTGTCCAGTGGTAAACCACATATAGCTACTCAGCACTTGAAAAATTAGATTTTTAGCATTATTTAATTTTTAATTAATGTGTCATTAAAAACTGATACTCAGTTCACTTGTTGTACTTCTTATGTGTTTTTGGAAAAACTTGGATATGTAAATCTACTTTTTCATCTCTATGTTTTGTGAAGTCTAAATATAGTTGCTGCTGCTGCTGCTAAGTCACTTCAGTCGTGTCCGACTCTGTGTGACCCCATAGACGGCAGCCCACCAGGCTTCCCCGTCCCTGAGATTCTCCAGGCAAGAACACTGGAGTGGGTTGCCATTTCCTTCTCCAATGCATGAAAGTGAAAAGTGGAAGTGAAGTCGCTCAGTCTGTCCGACTGTTAGCGACCCCATGGACTGCAGCCCATCAGGCTCCTCCGTCCATTGGATTTTCCAGGCAAGAGTACTGGGGTGGGGTGCCATTGCCTTCCCCGCTAAATATAGTTAGATATTAGAAATATCAACAGAATCAAGTATCAGTTTGTAACTACACAATTAATTAAAATTAGATAATAATAAAATTAGCCACCACTAAAGACCCTGTGTGCCACAGCTAAGACTTGGCACAGCCAAATAAAGTAAATATTTAAAAAATAAATATAGTTAGATGTTTCTATTGAAAATTTAGCAGTTGAATTGAGACGTACTATAAGTATAAAATGGGCTTTCCTGTTAGCTTCGTGGTAAAAACACAGGTTCAATTCCTGGATCAGTAAGATCCCCTGGAGAAGGAAATGCAACCCACTCCAGTATTCTTTCCCGGGAAATCCCATGGACAGAGGAGCCTGGCAGACTACAGTTCATGGAATCACAAAAGACTACTTAAGGACACTATTGGCCTCTAAACAACAATATAAGTATAAAATATACAGCAAATTTTGAAGACTTAGTACCAAAAATATAAACTATCTTGCTAATAATTTTATATTGATGGCGTGTTGAAATATACTTTTGATATTTTGGGTAAAGTGAAATGTGTTATTAAAACTTTTACTTTTATATATGGCTATCAGAAAATTTGAAAATATGTGCATGGCTTGCGTTATATCTTTATGGGCAGCACTGCTATAAGCATCCTTTTCTTATAAATTGATGTAAATTTCTTGACTTGAATTTCTTGGAAAAACAGTTCTGAAATTTTAAATTAA
This sequence comes from Oreotragus oreotragus, assembly GCA_006410675.1. Taxonomy (NCBI): domain Eukaryota; kingdom Metazoa; phylum Chordata; class Mammalia; order Artiodactyla; family Bovidae; genus Oreotragus; species Oreotragus oreotragus. Next base: position 599,906 of record SJYX01005919.1, on the reverse strand, counting down.
TTATAGAGTTCACAAACCAAAACTAAATTACATACAAGTTTGTGTAAAACTCCTACGTAATAGGCCTTCAAGGAAGGCCTATTTCATTTTCTTGACCTTCCTAGAAAATACCATCAGGTGGAAAATTAAACATGTGACAGGCCATCCGCCATGTTAGAAATATATAAAATACATTTTGTTCAAGATGTTTATGACTTTTCTTCCATCTGTAGATGGAAAAGATAGATATTCTGTTTTTGGCCATTAGCTCACAAAGACTGATGAATATAAAAAGATATGTAAAAAACACATCTTACTGAGAATAAAGGCAATGAGTAGATTAGAATCAGTTTGTACTATTTCAGTTTTTCTTCATGTCTTTGCATTTGTACTATTTTTTGTTTTGGGGATCTAGGTTTAAGTTGATGTCTCTTTTTAAGACTTCCTTTTCCTTCTAAGACAGTATAATTAAATACTCAAAATGTATTATTTAACATTAGAAAAGAAGACCTGTTATTTTCACTGAACTTGTTAGCAAAAGTCTAATCTATTGGGCTAAAAACATTCAAACCTGAAATATTTTAAGATTTGAAGAAACGTTTCTTTCATTGGCTAGATAATTCACCTACAAAATATTTACTAGACTTAATGAAATGTTTAAAATATAAATTATTTTGGAACCATTAATCTCTCCTGATAACTAAAAATCAAAATTGGCTATATTTGTGGTACTTAAAGCTGATTGTCACTGTTCTTTGATTTTTAAATAGAAGGAATCTCAGAAGAATGATAAAGATTTGAAGATGTTTGAAAAAGAGGTGAGCAATACATTTAAGTTACTGAAAAACATAGAGTCAAGAGACAAAGATTCTGTTGCTGTTTGAGGAGTCAGATAATAAAATATATGTACCATCCAGACTGGTACCCACACGGTAACCAATCGTTGGCTTGGATATCATATTGTAGACCTTGATTGTCAATGTAGTATACAGTTAGCATGCTAAGGGAGGGATATAAGATCATCTATGTCATGAAAAACTGATAAGTAAAACTCAGTATTTTAGTTTGTATATGAATCAAATATTTACCTTTCTTCATAGCATACACTATTCCTACATGCTAATCTCTGTGTTAAGACAGTAACTACCTAGAGAATTGCTTGGTAAGCATGAAATCCTAGCAGGTTAGTTGAATTCCAATGGAGTTGTGCTAACTTAATGCATCTCTGCACTAAAGTATATCCTTTCTCAAGGATAAAATGACCAGCTGCATGTGTACTGTCCGATACTGTAGCCATTCACCACATGTGACTATTTAAATAAAATTAAGAATTCAGTTCCACTAGTCACACTTCACCTGCTCAATAGGCACTTGTGGATAGTGGCTACCACACTGAATGGTGCATTTCTGCCGTAGGAGAAATCTTTTTTGATCAAAACTAACCTAAAAAACCTGCTTACTTTTTTTTTCTTTTTAATGTGTACGTATATGTGTGTGTATGTATATGGATGAGTATAACTGCTTTACAATCTTGTGTTAGTTTCTTCCCTAAAACAGAGTGAATCAGCTATATGTATACACATGTCCCCTCCCTCTTGAGGTTCCCTCCCATCCTACCTCTCTAGGTCATCACAGAGCACTGAGCTGAACTCTCTGCTATACAGAATGTTCACATTAGCTATTTATAAAAACCTATTTACTTCTGTAAGCAGGGTAAGGCAGGTCACTGCCAGCTTTGCTTTTCTGGCAGTCTTTTTTCTATGTTTCCACTACTGACCAACTCTTTCTGGTAGACACATTAAACTTTCCATTGATTACAGTTAAATGTTGGCTTTCAGTTCAGTTCAGTTCAGTCACTCAGTCGTGTCCGACTCTGCGACCCCATGAATCGCAGCACGCCAGGCCTCCCTGTGCATTACCATCTCCCGGAGTTCACTCAGACTCATGTCCATCGAGTCCATGATGCCATCCAGCCATCTCATCCTCTGTCGTCCCCTTTTCCTCCTGCCCCCAATCCCTCCCAGCATCAGAGTCTTTTCCAATGAGTCAACTCTTTGCATGAGGTGGCCAAAGTACTGGAGTCTCAGCTTTAGCATTATTCCTTCCAAAGAACACCCAGGGCTGATCTCCTTCAGAATGGACTTGTTGGATCTCCTTGTAGTCCAAGGGACTCTCAAGAGTCTTCTCCAACACCACAGTTCAAAAGCATCAATTCCTCGGTGCTCAGCCTTCTTCACAGTCCAACTCTCACATCCATACATGACCACTGAAAAAACCATAGCCTTGACTAGACAGACCTTTGTTGGCAAAGTAGTCTCTGCTTTTCAGTATGCTATCCAGGTTGGTCATAACTTTCCTTCCAAGAAGCAGGCGTCTTTTAATTTCGTAGCTGCAGTCACTATCTGCAGTGATTTTGGAGCCCCCCCAAAATAAAGTCTGACACTATTTCCACTGTTTCCTCATCTGTTTTCCATGAAATGATGGGACCAAATGCCATGATCTTCGTTTTCTGAATGTTGAGCTTTAAGCCAACTTTTTCACTCTCCTCTTTCACTTTCATCAAGAGGCTNCAGGTTGGTCATAACTTTCCTTCCAAGAAGCAGGCGTCTTTTAATTTCGTAGCTGCAGTCACTATCTGCAGTGATTTTGGAGCCCCCCCAAAATAAAGTCTGACACTATTTCCACTGTTTCCTCATCTGTTTTCCATGAAATGATGGGACCAAATGCCATGATCTTCGTTTTCTGAATGTTGAGCTTTAAGCCAACTTTTTCACTCTCCTCTTTCACTTTCATCAAGAGGCTCTTTAGTTCCTTTTCACTTTCTGCCATAAGGGTGGTGTCATCTGCATATCTGAGATTATTGAAATTTCTCCCGACAGTCTTGATCCCAGCTTGTGCTTCTTCCAGCCCAGCGTTTCTCATGATGTACTCTGCATAGAAGTTAAATAAGCAGAGTAACAATATACAGCCTTGACGTACTCCTTTTCCTATTTGGAACCAGTCTGTTGTTCCATGTCCAGTTCTAACTGTTGCTTCCTGACCTACATATAGGTTTCTCAAGAGGCAGGTCAGGTGGTCTGGTATTTCCATCTCTTTCAGAATTTTCCACAGTTTATTGTGACTCACACAGTCAAAGGCTTTGGCATAGTCAATAAAGCAGAAGTAGATGTTTTTCTGTAACTCTTTTGCTTTTTTGATGATCCAGCGGATGTTGGCAATTTGATCTCTGGTTCCTCTGCCTTTTCTAAAACCAGCTTGAACATCAGGAAGTTCATGGTTCACGTATTGTTGAAGCCTGGCTTGGAGCATTTTGACCATTACTTTTCATTCCAATCTCAAAGAAATGTTGGCTTAGGCCAGGAATATGTCAAGATACCTTTGAAAATCTCTGCCCTTGTTTCTCTGATCCTTTTTTGTATCTGTTTTAATAACATGAGCTATCATTTTATTGAGGACATATGCCTGTGATGTAGGAGTAAATACTTAGAGATTTAATAACTAAGTGTCTCTGGAGATAGCTGATGAGGGAGTGGCAGTTCCAGAGTTAGAACTAGTCATTTGTATCAGTTATTTAATCTTTTAGAATAAAAATTTTTTACAAATACTCTGTATATTATTTAACCTCCCTCCACCCCAAGTATTTGTTGTTTGTTTGGCTAATTTGAATTAAATATCAATATTTAAGTTATAAGTAAAATTTCATGGAAAACAAACTCAGATTTCTGACTACTGTTGCAGAATGAAATGATCTGACAGGACTTCCCCTCCAGGGCAATAATCTACTAGGTTTTTGCAGGGTTGCCTTCCTTTTCTTTTTTTTAAATTATATTTTTTAATTGACATATAATTGACTTAATGTTGTTAGAAATCTCTGCAGTACAGCGAAGTGACTCAGTTTTACACATATAAACGTTCTTTTTTATTTTTCACTGTTTTTTAAAATATTCTTTTCCATTGTGGTTTATCCCAGGAGATCATACAGTTCCCTGTGCTATACAATAGGGCATTGTTGCTTATCCATTCTAAAAGTAATAGGTTGCATCTACCTGGGTTGCCTTCTTTAGACGTCGCATTTGCTGTCAGTCCTCACCTGGCTCTTTTATATTGTCTACTTGGCCATGTAGGCATTTGAGTTTACAAACCCTTCTTTATACTTCTTTAACTGAAAAAAGTGTGATGTAGATAGTCTTAAATGTTCTTTTTTCTGCTTTATAGTACTATGCTATGAACTTTGATTGTAAACCAATATTGTAAAAATAAAGAATCTTACAGTTGGGAATCTTAAATCTTTGTTCAGTTCCTAACATCTAGTTTACAGCCATATATATAAGTGGTGCTTGATATATTTTTAGGTATTATTGACTTAGAATACTGAAATAAGTTTGAATACAAAGCCAGTAAGAGTAGAGAATGCTTTTTATGTGACTTAATATAGCTGTCCCCACTCTAGGACTCTTGCCTGGAAAATCCCATGGGCAGAGGAGCCTGGTAGGCTGCAGTCCATGGGGTCGCTAAGAGCCGAACATGACTGAGCATCTTCACTTTCACTTTTAACTTTCATGCATTGGAGAAGGACATGGCAACCCACTCCAGTGTTCTTGCCTGGAAAATCCCAGGGACGGGGGAGCCTGGTGGGCTGCCATCTATGGGGTCGCACAGAGTCGGACACGACTGAAGCGACTTGGCAGCAGCAGCAATATAACTGTGCTTTCTTGATACTTTTATACCAAGCAAAAAGTCTATTTTGAAGTGAAGTGAAAGTGTCTGACTCTTTGTGACCCCATGGACTTTACAGTCTATGGAATTTTCTAGGCCAGAATACTGGAGTGGGTAGCTTTTCCCTTCTCCAGGGGATCTTCCCAACCCAGGGATCAAACCCAGGTCTCCCGCATTGCGGGCGGATTCTTTACTACCTGAGCCACAAGGGAAACCCAGGAATACTGAAGTGGGTAGACTATCCCTTCTCCATCGGATCTTCCTGACCCAGGAATCAAACTGAGGTCTCCTGCATTGCAGGCTGATTTTTTCCCAGCTGAGCCATCAGGGAAGCCATAAAGTCTACTGTGGTGAATGTTTTATGTGACTAGAAAAGAACGTAAATGCACTTGTTGGTTATGGTGGTCTACATATATCACTTAGTTCAAGTCATTTAATAGTTTTCTTCAGATCTGTTATTTGTGTGTGTTTATTAGTTCTGAGAAATTTTTAGACTTCCAGCTCTGTGGATTAATCTCTTTTTAATTCTGTCAGTTTTGACTTTGTATATTTGTTACAATAGTACTTTGTTGTGCATGAAAAATTTAAGATTATGTCTTCTCTTGAAATAACCTTTTGACTATAAGATTTCTTCGTCACTAGTAATAATGTTTGCCTTAAGTCTGCTTTGTATACTGTTAACATAGCCATGCCAGCTTTCATTTATCTAATGTTTACATGGTAAACCTTTTCTATTACCTTCATTGTCAGTCGATCAGTCCTTATATTTAAGTGCATATTTTATAAACATCTGAGATCATTTCCTTCAGCCTGAAGAATTTTCTTTAATATTTCTTGTTGTGCAGCTTTACTGTTGACAAATATTCTCAGCTCTTTTTTGTTTTTTCCCTCTGAAAAATGTCTGTATATCACCTTCATATTTAAGGGCTATTTTCATTTGGGAACAGAATTTTATATTGGCAGACTTCCCCATACATTTAAACATTTCATTATCTTCTAGCTTCCACATTTCCTGTTGACAAATTGGTGTTTTTTGTTTTGGTTTTGGTTTTTACCCATTAGTTGCATCAGGTATGATGGCTTGCTCATGCCTATCACACCCTACCCAGAAGCCCTGTTCTGTTTTCCCAGAAATAAAGGTATTCAGCATTTTAAGCTGTAATTTGAATTCCTATAATTAGAACTAGAGAAAAGAAGAACTTTTATAGGTAGCAATGCCTTAAAAGTAAATAAACAGTATAATTATACCTAGAAGTTTATGGCAATTTGAATTCTCAGTTCTTAAAATGCTTACAGATTTTCAACATGTGTCATAAAGTAAATATGATTGCTCAAACAGCTAAGACTATTGAAGAACATCATATCACAATCAGAGGTTTTTCTAGAACTTTAATGTTTTGATTATCATTAGCACCTAGTACTGGAGGAGAGCATGGAAACTCCCTCCAGTATTCTTGCTTGAAGACTCCCCATGGACAGAGGAGCGTGGCTGGCTACTGTCCATGGGGTCACAAAGGGTTGTACACAGCTGAGTGACTAAGCACAGCATAGGACAGCATCTAGTAACTGTATTGGCTGTAATACGTGAGTTGTTCATTTCATCTCCTTGTTCCTGTCCAGATCCGCATTCTTGTGCAGGAGCGTGGAGCTCAGGACAGGCGGATCCAGGACCTGGAAGCTGACTTGGAGAAGATGGAAACAAAGCTAAACGCTACTGTCAGGGAAAAAACATCTCTCTCTGCAAGTAATGCTTCCCTGGAAAAACAGCTTATTGAATTAACCAAGACTAATGAGCTGCTAAAATCTAAGGTATTTGAACCTCATAATCTTTACAATTGAATAAAAAACAATTATGTTTTTTTCCTCATAGAGCTGTTTGGGAATTTGAGGCCTAGTTTAGTCATTTAACTTCAATAAATGTACTTTAAATATTAAGTCACTCCCAATAGGAATTATTATGGTGCATAGCACGTAAGAGAATATGTGGTGGTGACTGCAGCCATGAAATTAAAAGACGCCTACTTTGCCGACTAAGGTCCATCTAGTCAAGGCTATTTTTTTTCCTGTTGTCATGTATGGATGTGAGAGTTGAACTGTGAAGAAAGCTGAGTGCCGAAGAATTGATGCTTTTGAACTGTGGTGTTGGAGAAGACTCTTGAGAGTCCCTTGGACTGCAAGGAGATCCAACCAGTCCATTCTGAAGGAGCTCAACCCTGGGATTTCTTTGGAAGGAATGATGCTAAAGCTGAAACTCCAGTACTTTGGCCACCTCATGGGAAGAGTTGACTCATTGGAAAAGACTCTGATGCTAGGAGGGATTGGGGGCAGGAGGAGAAGGGGATGACTGAGGATGAGATGGCTGGATGGCATCATGGACTCGATGGACATGAGTCTGAGTGAACTCCGGGAGATGGTGATGCACAGGGAGGCCTGGCGTGCTGCGATTCATGGGGTCACAAAAAGTCGGACACGACTGAGCGACTGAACTGAAGACAGCAGATTCCTGAGCCTCACTTAGGGAGATTATCATTTATTAAGCCTGTGGTGGACCCTATAGTCTGCATATTTCAAAGTAGATAAGACAGTGCAAATGCAGTTTGTTAAGTAAACACGCTTGAATTAACCAATTTTTACAGACAAAACTCTGCAAAAATCTTGTTTTAGAGCCACACAGTAGACTTCTCAGCATATACAGATAAACAATCACTGAAGCTGATTTCAGAAGTGGAACAGAAAGTCACATGAAGTGAAAAGGTGGGACAAGAATAGAAATAGTATAAAGCCAGTAATCCAAGTATGGGTTAAGGATACTTTTCTCTACCAAAATATGTTGTAAGCAAATAGTAGTCCCTATACTAGAATACTCAATATTTAAGTAATTTTTACACAACTTTAGTAAAAAAATATTTCTCAATTTTTTATGTGTTTGCTATACTCAGTTTTCTGAAGATAATAACCAGAAGAATTTGAGAATTCTAAGCCTTGAGTTGATGAAACTGAGAAACAAAAGGGAAACCATGATGAGGGTGAGTAATACGTTAGTAAGTTTTCTGGAACTGGGGGTCTGAACACATTCTCATTTCCTAAAACAGATATTTCTGTTGTGTAGAGCATGACGGCTAAACAGGAAGGCATGGAGGTGAAGCTGCAGCTCACCCAGAAGAACCTCGTGGAGTCTCAGGAGAAAATAGTGCAACTTGAGGGGAAACTGTGAGTGACAAAAGAAACAAGGTTACATCGTGTAACCAGTCTTGTATTTGGCTTTCTTGGCTAGTTATTACTCCATACTCATCTCGTTGCCTGCCTCCACTTGTCCTATTTCTCTTCCTAAGTAACAGCTGAACCCTAGTCGTTCCCCAACATTTTATGCTGAAAAGAAGTAATGAATGTATTATGTTTGTACGTCTTCTGTATCAGTGTTGAGGAAAGGCACATAATCTTATGGAGGTTGTAACGAGACCGAAACTGAGAAGCATTGATACAGGAAGCTATGATTAATTTACAATCCTAGTCTTCTTTTAATTACTAAACTGTACAGATCGTAAGTATTCATTTTAATGACTTGACAATTGTATACTCCTGTGTAACCACCACCCAAACAAGATAGAGAATACTGTCGTTCCCTCAGAAAGTCCCCTCGTGCTCCTTCCTGCTCCCTGTTCCTCCCCGCAGTTACCCCTCACCCTTGCAACCCCTTTCTGACTTCCATCATCGTAAGTGAATTTGACCTTCTGGGGGACATTTATCATCATGTGCATGCATATATGTGTATCTGTGGCTTTTTTTTTTTGCCTGGACATGCTGCACATCTTGCAGGCTCTCAGTTCCCTGACCAGGTCTCAAACCCATGCACTTTGTCTTGAAAGTGCAGAGTCAAGATTCATGCATATTGTTGTGTGTATTCTATGTTTCTTTCATTTCTGAGTAGTATTCCACTATACGAATATACCTCCATTTGTTCATTACTCTCCTATTGATCAGTACTTGGGTTTCCAATTTTTGACTATTGTCAATAAGACTACTATATTTACCTTTTTATAGACATAGGTTTTTGTTTCTCTGAGTAAATATCTAGGAGTGGAATTTCAAGGTCATAGTGTTGTGTATGTATAATGTTTTCTATGTTGTTTGTTTTGTTTTTTATTTATTTGGCTGTGCCATGTCTTAGTTGCAGCATGCGGGATCTTTAGTTGTGACCTGTGGGATCTAACCTGGGCCAGGAAGTGAACCTGGGCCTTCTTTATTGGGAACATGGAGTCTTAGCCACTGGATCACCAGGGAAGTCCCCATGTAATGCTTTTTTAAAAGCTCAANGGAGGGATTGGGGGCAGGAGGAGAAGGGGATGACCGAGGATGAGATGGCTGGATGGCATCATGGACTCGATGGACATGAGTCTGAGTGAACTCCGGGAGATGGTGATGCACAGGGAGGCCTGGCGTGCTGCGATTCATGGGGTCACAAAAAGTCGGACACGACTGAGCGACTGAACTGAAGACAGCAGATTCCTGAGCCTCACTTAGGGAGATTATCATTTATTAAGCCTGTGGTGGACCCTATAGTCTGCATATTTCAAAGTAGATAAGACAGTGCAAATGCAGTTTGTTAAGTAAACACGCTTGAATTAACCAATTTTTACAGACAAAACTCTGCAAAAATCTTGTTTTAGAGCCACACAGTAGACTTCTCAGCATATACAGATAAACAATCACTGAAGCTGATTTCAGAAGTGGAACAGAAAGTCACATGAAGTGAAAAGGTGGGACAAGAATAGAAATAGTATAAAGCCAGTAATCCAAGTATGGGTTAAGGATACTTTTCTCTACCAAAATATGTTGTAAGCAAATAGTAGTCCCTATACTAGAATACTCAATACTTAAGTAATTTTTACACAACTTTAGTAAAAAAATATTTCTCAATTTTTTATGTGTTTGCTATACTCAGTTTTCTGAAGATAATAACCAGAAGAATTTGAGAATTCTAAGCCTTGAGTTGATGAAACTGAGAAACAAAAGGGAAACCATGATGAGGGTGAGTAATACGTTAGTAAGTTTTCTGGAACTGGGGGTCTGAACACATTCTCATTTCCTAAAACAGATATTTCTGTTGTGTAGAGCATGACGGCTAAACAGGAAGGCATGGAGGTGAAGCTGCAGCTCACCCAGAAGAACCTCGTGGAGTCTCAGGAGAAAATAGTGCAACTTGAGGGGAAACTGTGAGTGACAAAAGAAACAAGGTTACATCGTGTAACCAGTCTTGTATTTGGCTTTCTTGGCTAGTTATTACTCCATACTCATCTCGTTGCCTGCCTCCACTTGTCCTATTTCTCTTCCTAAGTAACAGCTGAACCCTAGTCGTTCCCCAACATTTTATGCTGAAAAGAAGTAATGAATGTATTATGTTTGTACGTCTTCTGTATCAGTGTTGAGGAAAGGCACATAATCTTATGGAGGTTGTAACGAGACCGAAACTGAGAAGCATTGATACAGGAAGCTATGATTAATTTACAATCCTAGTCTTCTTTTAATTACTAAACTGTACAGATCGTAAGTATTCATTTTAATGACTTGACAATTGTATACTCCTGTGTAACCACCACCCAAACAAGATAGAGAATACTGTCGTTCCCTCAGAAAGTCCCCTCGTGCTCCTTCCTGCTCCCTGTTCCTCCCCGCAGTTACCCCTCACCCTTGCAACCCCTTTCTGACTTCCATCATCGTAAGTGAATTTGACCTTCTGGGGGACATTTATCATCATGTGCATGCATATATGTGTATCTGTGGCTTTTTTTTTTTGCCTGGACATGCTGCACATCTTGCAGGCTCTCAGTTCCCTGACCAGGTCTCAAACCCATGCACTTTGTCTTGAAAGTGCAGAGTCAAGATTCATGCATATTGTTGTGTGTATTCTATGTTTCTTTCATTTCTGAGTAGTATTCCACTATACGAATATACCTCCATTTGTTCATTACTCTCCTATTGATCAGTACTTGGGTTTCCAATTTTTGACTATTGTCAATAAGACTACTATATTTACCTTTTTATAGACATAGGTTTTTGTTTCTCTGAGTAAATATCTAGGAGTGGAATTTCAAGGTCATAGTGTTGTGTATGTATAATGTTTTCTATGTTGTTTGTTTTGTTTTTTATTTATTTGGCTGTGCCATGTCTTAGTTGCAGCATGCGGGATCTTTAGTTGTGACCTGTGGGATCTAACCTGGGCCAGGAAGTGAACCTGGGCCTTCTTTATTGGGAACATGGAGTCTTAGCCACTGGATCACCAGGGAAGTCCCCATGTAATGCTTTTTTAAAAGCTCAAAGTGTTTATACAATTTTACACTCCCACTTCACAATGCATGATGGTTCCATTCATTCCGTATCCTAACCAATATTTGTCCTAGAGGCAGGCATGGCAACCTACTCCAGTATTCTTGCCTAGAGAATCCCATGGACAGAGCCTGGTGAGCTATAGTCCATAGGGTTGCAAAGAGTCAGACATGACTGAATCGACTTAACAGTCATATATGCACTGATATTTGATATTGTCAGCCTGTCTGATTTCAGCCTTTGTAGTGGATGTAAAGTAGTATATCAACTATGTTTTCAATTTGTTGCTGTTAATGTCAAACATCTTTTTTATGTGCTTATTGACCATTCATATATATCCTTTCATAAGATGTCTACTAAAGTCCCTTGACCCTTTTTCAATAAGTAACCGAATAAAAGGCAGCCTGGAAGAAAGGCTTTGAAGCACACAAAATTCTATTTTGTATGTGTGGTAGGTGTAGATTCTAAGAAAACTACAGGAAAGGTGATTTCTAATGCACTCAGAGTGTTACAGATCCATAACTGTATACAGACTCTCATCATCATAATCCTTTTGTCAAAATATATTTGGAAAGCTTTCTCACTTAAAAAAAAAACACAACAAACTTGAGCCTCCTACTTGCATAAATTGTCAACATGAGAGGTCACACAAATTAATGGTTAGGAGTTTAGAACCTAGAGTCAGCCTGTCTGAGAGAACAGTATCTGGTACAGAGTAAGCATATCTGGAGAGTAAGCTTACTCTGCACCATAATAATGCTTACCCTGTACCAGAGTAGAGTAAGTATGATTATTATGTAAATTCATGTATGCATTTTTTTTTTAGTGTTTCAATAGAGAAGGAAAAGATTGATGAAAAATCTGAAACAGAAAAGCTCTTAGAATACATTGAAGAAATAAGGTAATCTGAAGAGTAGATTTTGGACTTTGTTTTATTGAAGTGCAATGAATGCATTATTTTCATCTCTTTTCATTTAATGTTTCCTCTGCTTAAATAGATGTGCTCTTCAACATAATTTGTTTTAATGCAGTTGTGCATCAGATCAAGTGGAAAAATACAAGCTAGATATTGCCCAGTTAGAAGAAAATCTGAAAGAGAAGAATCATGAAGTTTTAAGCCTTAAGCAGTCTCTTGAAGAAAATATTACTATATTGTCTAAACAAATAGAAGACATGAAGTCTAAATGCCAGGTGCTTGAAGAAGAAAAAGGTATTCTGCTGTTTATAATGCTATTTTCTTTAGATAAATACTACCTATGATAGTTTTTAAAAGTACTATAGCAACTTTAAATAATTACATAAACAACAATGAAAATTTTGTTTTATGCATGGGAATTTTTATCTTTTATGCTATTTGTTATCTGTTTATTTGAATATATTGCTTGTCTTGATTGAAATATAGGCAGTTGACCTCCTCATTGGGTGGCCATTTAAAATTGGTAGACACAAAGAGCTAGGTTTAAGGATTTTATTACATAACATATGTACTGTTTTATATGTAGTAATGACAGGAACTTCAGAATTTTTTTTCCCTCTTTTTAAGTACTTGACCTCTGTGTGTGTGTTTGTGTGTGTGTGTTAGTCACTCAGTCATGTCTGACTCTTTGTGACCCCATGAACTATAGCTCACCAGGCTCCTCTGTCCATGGAATTCTCCAAGCAAGAATATTGGAGTGGATTGCCATTCCCTTCTTCAGGGGACCTTCCCAACCCAGGGATTGAACCTGGGTCTCACACATTGTGGGCAGATTCTTTATGCTCTGAAACACCATGGAAATCTGGGTTTTTCAAAGGTAATATTAGTATCTAACTACAGCATTGTTAATATTTTTTCTTTTCTAGAAGACCTCATCAATAGGAACAGAGAACTGGATGAAAATCTAAATTCTGAGATACAAAGCTTAAAAGAGAGGTCTATTCTTGAAAAACAAGAACATGAAGAGCTACAACAAAAAGTACTGCAAATGGATTCACTTCTGCAACAAGAGAAGGTAGTTTACAACATTAAAAAAGCCTAGTGCTTCTTTTATGTCACACATTTCCCTGTGTATCAGAAAACCTTTAAATTGTATATATCCTTTGATCCAACAATTCTACTTTTAGATTGTTATCCTGAGGAAGTAATCATGTCTTTGCTGCATATTTAACTGATGTCACCACAGTTATTCATGATTTGAAAAATTTAAACAACAGTTGAAACAATATAGGGAAATTGTTTTAATTTTTTTTTCAGCACATTCTTGTGTTAGATTACTACATAGGCATTTACAGTTCTGTGGTAAAAGAGTGTCTAATTAGAAAAAAAAGAAAATGTGACTTTTTGAAATCCAGATTACATAAAGAACATTTTACATATCAATGAGAAACACAGGAAGTTCATTAAAAAATCACAGTAATAACCTGGTGATCCAGTGGTTAATACTCCAAGCTTCCACTGCAGGGGTCACAGATTTGATGCCTGGTCGGGGAATGGAGATCTTGCATGGCTGTCAGTGCCGCCAAAAAAAAACTTTTTAATTAAAAAAGTTTTTTTAATGGGCCTAGAACGGAAATAGATATTCTTAGCAGTAGAAACTCAGATAGCTTCTAAAAGGAGACGATGCTGTACTTGTCATAATAATCAAATAAATGTTTTGGTGTTTTTTTCCACTTCCAAGATTTGCACAAGTTAAAACATTTGGTAATATGATATACTGGTGAGAATTAGTCAAGCAAGCAGGTTCTCATGTGAACTAATGTGAATTATTATATTGTTGGCTATCTGCAGTGACAAAGGAATTAGGCAGATCTGTATATACTGACTTAAAAAGACCTCAACAACTATTTTTATGATATTTTAAATGACCTTTTTATGCACAGTATATTTAATTTATGTTTTAAAAGAATGTAAATATATAGAAAAAGACCATAAGGCTTATAATGCAACATTTAGTGGTTATTTTGGTTGGAATGGGGAGTAGTCAAAGGTAATTTTTCCTTTATTCGTAATGTTAGAATTTTTTTTGCAGTGGTGATTTACTTGTATTTTTTTATTCTTATTTACTTATATAACTTTAAAATATTTCTGTATAACATTGAAATCATAATACCCTTTATATAGTATCATATGAGAAAAATATATGACAAATCCAGTTGTGGAATATAATTTTTGTTGTCTAAGAAGAGTGTGTTGCATAGGAAAAAGACTGAAATAACGTGTACCCCAGTCTTAACAAAGGGTAGGATATAATCTATGACAGAAGAATATGAATCTCTCAAGTTTCTCAGAGGCTCTCGAGTTTAGTGTCCATACGTCATTAATTGTACTTCTCTTTTGTCCTTAGTAAAATCTCACAGATTATTACATTTAATTAATTATTAAATTGTCAAAACCTTTCAGATGATTTTGCTGGCTTTCTATCAATATGCAGGAATTATCTTCTGGTCTTCAGCAGAAGCTCTGTTCTTTTCAAGAAGAAATGATTAAAGAGAGAACTCTCTTTGAGGGAGAATTAAAGCAGGCCTTGGCTGAGCTAGATAAATTACAGCAAAAGGAGGAACAAGCTGAAAACCTGCTTAAGCAACTGGAAGAGGAAACAGAATCTAGAGCTGCAGAACTNCTCTGTTCTTTTCAAGAAGAAATGATTAAAGAGAGAACTCTCTTTGAGGGAGAATTAAAGCAGGCCTTGGCTGAGCTAGATAAATTACAGCAAAAGGAGGAACAAGCTGAAAACCTGCTTAAGCAACTGGAAGAGGAAGCAGAATCTAGAGCTGCAGAACTAAAACGCCTCGAAGAAAAGCTGAAAGGGTTCGTATTAATAGGACTTCATGTTTCTAATTAAAAGTTATTTTCTAGTACATTCTCTTGGGATTCCCACACCAATCATGTGAGTGGTGAGGTTGCAATTATTTTACAAATAAGGAATTTTCTTTCTTTTTTTTTTTTTAAATTTTATTTACTTTTGGCTGTGCTGGCTTCACTGCTGCATGCAGGCTTTGTCTAGGTATGGTGAGCAGGGGCTACTTTCATGGGCTCTAGGGCACCCAGGCTTCAGTGGTTATAACACACGGGCTCAGTAGCTGCCATGCAGACTCCAGAGTGTAGGCTCAGTTCTTGTGGCGCACAGGCTTAGTTGCCCTGCGGCATGTGAAATCTTCCCAGACCAGGGACTGAACCCATGGTCTCCTACATTAGCAGGCAGATTCTTAACCACTGGACCACCAGGGAAGTCCACAAATAAGAAGAAAGAGACACAGAGAGGTAAAGTACATGCGCGGGAAGAACAGATAGACAGGTATGACAGCCCAAGTGAGAAGCCATGCCCTTTTCTTATGTAAAGTTCGAAGAGGGAGCCACAAACACTTCAGAAATAACAATCAAAAACCAAAATGGGGAAGAAACAACCAGAACTGGGGGAAATCCAGAAATACAAAAAATGTATCATTAAAAGTAGAAAGCCTGAGATCCAGTGCCTTTTTTCTTCTTTGTTTAATTTCATATTATTTTCACATTATATGCCCTTCATCACATTTATTTACAGTATCCAAGTTGATTCTTGAGTTCAAATTGTAAACAAATACTTGAATTCTTGGGATCTCAAAGGTAAACATTTTCTAGCAAGGAACTAAACATAACCTTACAGAATCATCACTTATATCACAACTATGTATCTATCTCTTATTAGGTGCTTTTTTATTAATCCCTTTTCTGTTTTCTTTTAGTGGTTAATGATTTTAAAAAACACCAGATTTTTAATATATGACTGCATTTTGGGGAACAGTACCAAAGTGTAATTAGGGGGATTGTTTCATCTTGCAGCCAGCCTCAGGGAACAGATACATTAAGAAACTTGAGTGGATGATGTCAATTTCAGAAAGAAAAATGAGATAATCATTTATTCTAACTCAAAGAACTCAGTTCAAAGGTCAGGAGATAAAGATTTTATTACTAGATCTATTAGTTAAATGTGTGATTCTGAGCAAGACTGTCTTAATTTCTTTTGTTTTCTGTTTCACTGGATACAAAATAAAGGAGTTTTATGAGATTATTTGTAAGGTCCTTTACAGTGTGGAAATTTCAGGATTAAGAGAAAAACTTAAAAGTTGACAGGATTCCTCTAGGGAGCAGGAAAAAGTATTTTTATTTTAAATCCTTTAGTAGTTGTTAATTGCTTTTAGCTGTGGTGTGTATTTTTAAAATCCTTTGCTCATTCCAGAATGAATTTGAACAATTGTGTATCTTGTTTCAGTGTTTAACTTAGCCTTTAAGCAAATAATGCTTCTTACAGTTTTAGTTCTAAGTGTTCTTTAAAATACCTCTTATAAGCTCATATGCCTGTCAAATAAAGTTTATCACCATTGTAGAAATATGTAATATTCGTATATTTAAAATCTGTATAGATTTGTAGTCTATAGTTATAAAGATGACTTAAAAGCCATTCTATCTAGGCAAAATAGCCTCCTTATATAAGTTGTTGAATCTTTAAATAATTAGTAATTTATTTTGTGGGTTATTGGTATAGTCACAATAAATCTACATAGTCTTGTAATTGTTTTTTCAAAAGACCTCTTAAAATGAAGTTACCTTAAGTGTACCTGCTGCTGCTGCTGCTAAGTCGCTTCAGTCATGTCCGACTCTGCGACTCCATGGACGGCAGCCCACCAGGCTCCCCCGTCCTGGGATTCTCCAGGCAAGAGCACTGGAGTGGGTTGCCATGTCCTTCTCCAATGCAGGAAAGTGAAAAGTGAAAGTGAAGATGCTCAGTCTGTCCGACTGTTAGCGACCCCATGGACTGCAGCCCACCAGGCTACTCCATCCATGGGATTCTCCAGGCAAGAGCACTGGAGTAAGGTGCCATCACCTTCTCCCTAGTGTTCCCTAAATATCTTAATTCAGAGAATTAAATTTTATTCAACCCAAGAGCTTCTTAACTTAGAATCCTTCACATTCTTCAGTCTTGGATGCTGCCAAGATTCTGTCTTAGAGTCTTTTCTTATCTCCTTTCTTCCCCAGAAGTGTTTAAACTACTTCCATAAGTACATATGGTATGAAAATAAAAGTAAGTAAATTAGGATGAAAACAAAAGTAAAATAAGAATGGGAAAGATAAGATGAAGCTTCATGTAAATAAACATGCTAGCAGATATAAATCATGAATGTAGATCTAAGCTGTCCAATGTGGGATATATGATTCACAGTGTCAAAGGTACATCCTAGTCTCTTTCTTAAGCTAATGGTATATTAAATGGTATATTAAATTAAGATGCAGTTAGCATCTTATCTTTTAACCATTCCTTTTTCTTAGGAAAGAAGCTGAACTGGATGAAAGTAATGCTGCTCATGCTCAGGCCACCTTGCTTTTGCAAGAAAAACATAACAGTACAGTGCAGAATCTGGAAGATGTTACTGCTCAATTTGAAAGGTATTTTTATGGGGAGGATGCTCTCTCAAACATACATGAGCAGGCAAGGGGTGTTCACCTAGGGACATCTGTCAGCAAAACTACGTGAATAAAACAGTTGTTATTACTTTAAACTCCACAATGCCCAATCATAAATGGGCATTTCATGTTACCTGTAGTCTTAGAATATATAGTAATTTCCCTCTCCCAGTACACACTTCAGGTTTCATACACATCTGTCTGACTCCTGATGTCATCGTTTTCCTCACAAAGAATCCAAATGCTTTTATTTCCTCTTCATGGAACCTGTAAATGTACCTGCATTTATCTCACCCTATCTTCTTCCCACCTGTTAGAGATGAGGTATCTCATTCCTTAACCTTTAGTGACCTCTTTCCATCATTCATCCCTTATCTCTTAATTTTCAACCTTTCTTCTAGAATTTTTCTAGTCAGTATTAGAACATGTTAATGTGCCTTCGTTTTTAAAGCACAACTTTTAAAATCTCCCTTCATCCCCCACTTCTTTCTGTACCTTTCATTCCCAATATGGTTCTTACCCACAAACCCTCCTCATGTTTATAGCCCATCTTTTTTTCTTTATTTTATTGAAGTATAACTGATTTACAGTGTGTTAATTTCTACTGTACATATAAATACATTCCTTTACATATTCTTTCCCATTATGGTTTATGTCAAGATATTGAATATAGTTGCCTATACCATACAGTAGGACTTTGTTGTTTATTCATCCTATATATATGGCTTCCCTGGTGGCTCAGAGGTTAAAGCATCTGCCTGCAACGCAGGAGACCTGAGTTAGATCCCTGGGTTAGGAAGATCCTCTGGAGAAGGAAATGGCAACCCATTCCAGTATTCTTGCCTAGAGAATCCCATGGATGGAGGAGCCTGGTGGACTACAGTCCACAGGGCCACAAAGAGTCAGACATGACTCAGTGACTTCACATATATAGTAATTTATATTTATATAATTATATATATATATAATTTATATAATTATAATCTCATAGCCCATCTTCTTGATAGATATTATGATGTATCTACTTCCTATCTGGTCTACTTATTTTCCCTTTTTTAAAAAAGTTTATTTTGGAGGGCACTACAAATTACAAAGGATAATACAACAAACACTAATGTATTACACAGTCTCACACTGAGTGTATTAATGTTAACATTTTTACTTACTGTATTTACTTGATATAATTTTGGGTGGAGGGCTCTTCCTTTATCTATTTTAGTATATTCAATAAAAAGATCCAATGTGTACAGAAATCCTAAATCATAAACGTAAATTTAACATGCATGAGCTCATAGAAGACAACCTATAAACCAAAAGAGTTTCAACAGCTTGATACCTATATGAATCCTCCACTGTCCCATCTTCATTCCTCCCTGCAACAGTAACACCATCTCAAAATCTACATCAGTTGCTTCCTTGCTTTTTTCCTGTGTATAATTTTATAATGTATGTCCATATGAATAATACCTAATTTTTCTCTTTCCAGAACTTCACCAAAAATGTCCCAGTAGTTATATGCCATATCCTGGGACTTCCCTTTTCACTCTGCATTATGTGTGTTTTTAGGGCTGAATCTCAGTATTGCCTGAGGCTAGAGTTTGTTCATGGTCACTGTTATAGAACTGTTCTTCAGTCACTCGGTCATGTCCAGCTCTTTGCGACCTCATGGACAGCAGCACGCCAGCCTTCCCTGTCCTCCACTATCTCTAGGAGTTTGCTCAGACTCATGTCCATTGAGTCGATGATGCCATCCAACCATCTTATCCTCTGTTAAAGAATATTTGATCTTATGAGTCTACCACTATTTATCCATTCTCACTTTGGGTTTTTGGGTTGTTTCCCATTTCTTTCATTTTATTAACAGTACTGTGAATATTCTTGTGGTCTCCTCTTATATACCTGTAAGAATTACTCTAAAGTCACATTTAAGTGAATGTTCAACTTTAAAATTTAATTCCAAATCATTTTACAAAGGGGAGGTGAAAATCTACAATGAGTTCCCATTGATCTACCTCCCCTCTGAAGCTTGTTAGACTTCATAAATTTTGCCAGTATACTAAATGTAAAAGGACCTCTTCTTGTGGATAATTCATTTTTCCTTTTCTGTAAAAAGCTTATGTATGACTTTTATTCATTTCTCTAGAGGATTATCTTTTCTTGGTTGATTTTTAGGGTTTTTATCAGCAATATGGGTGGCATATATCTTACAGAGTGTGGCTTATCTTTTCATTTTCTTTATAGTTTCCTGTGATGAATGGCAATTCTTGATTTTAGTTTTGTTAAACTTACAGAGTTTTATGTGAACACCTTTGCATACAAAAACTTCTTTCTATCCCGAGAACTTAAAGATATTCACCTATTTTTTTTTCCTAAGTTTCAAAATTGCACTTTTCATTTTTCCATCTAGAACTGATTTCTGTTATGTGTAGTGATAAAGGGATAAAATTTATATTTCTTTTTCCATATGGATAATCAATTGCCTAATACGCATTCATTAACTAGTACCTTCTAATCTCAGTGATGTGTTCCTGCATCTGATCTGATATATTTTGACATACATATCATATAAATATGTATGTATGTGTATGTTTGTGTATGTATATATATGTACGTGTGTGTGTATGTGTGTGTGTGTGTATGTATGTTTTGTTTTGTGTTTTGAATTTTTGGTCATGCTGTGTGACATGTGGAATTTTAGTTCCCCAACCAGGGATCAAACTCATTCCCCCTTCAGTGGAAGCACAGAGTCTTAACCACTGGCCTACTGGGGAAGTCCCTATATATTTTAATTTTTATATGTCAGCATACATATAATTAATATACATATGACAAACCTAGACAGCATATTAAAAAGCAGAGACATTACTTTGCCAACAAAGATCTGTGTAGTCAAATCTGTGGTTTTTCCAGTAGTCATGTGTGAATATGTGAGTTGGACCATAAGGCTGAGGACTGAAGAACTGATGCTTTTGAACTTTGGTGCTGGAAAAGACTCTTGAGAGTCTCTTGTACTGCAAGGAGATCAAACCAGTCAATCCTGAAGGAAACCAACCTTGAATATTCTTTAGAAGAACTGACGCTGAAGCTGAAGCTCCAATACTTTGGCCACCTGATACGAAGAGCCGACTCATTAGAAAAGACTGTGATGTGGGAACGATTGAGGGTAGGAGAAGGGAACAACAGAGGACAAGATAATTGGGTGGCATCACTGACATGAGTTTGAGCAAGCTCCAGGAAATGGTGAAGGACAGGGAAGCCTGGTGTGGTACAGTCCATGGGGTCACAAGCTGAGCAACTGAACAACTGGACACTACTGAGTAGTAACTGCTCAGTAGCTGGACACTACTGAGCAACTGAACAACTATATGTATACGTATACATATATATACATATATATATGTATACATATACTTTTAATTATATATGTATACGTATATGTATATACATATACATATGTTCACAACTCTGGAAAGAAATTTTCCTTCTTGCCACTTTGAAAACTAGTGCCTTTAGTCATTCTGTGATGTCAGTCACGATTAGTATGCGAGTAGCGTTAAAATTTATTTCTTCAAACCAGACCTCTCCTTTCATCCCCTACTCATATATTCAGCTGCCTACTTGACTTCAAGTAGATCCCTCACCGTTGTCTGGTATTAACCCCACCAAAACAATTCTAGATCATCTCTGTCTCCTTTTGTCCCTCTCGTCTCTCACTCCTGTTGATCACGGTCGGTGACATCTCCATCTTCTGAGTTTCTCCTTCCGTAAGTCTTGAGTCATCGTAATCATCTTCTCTCCCTTTCTCCCAACATTCAGTCTCTTTCTTGAGTTTTTCCATTCTGCCTCCAAAAGAGATCTCACGTCTTTCTTTTGCCAACTCCTTGGTCCAAGCCTCCTTTACCACTCACCTGGGCTGAAAAATAATTGTCCTCTGGTTAATCCTCCAGTTCAGCATTCCTGTCCCTCCTCAGTCAGTTCTCTGCATATCTCTGGAATAATTTACACACTTACTTAAGAGACCTTTGGAGTATGTCCTTTATCATTCAGGTAAGCCCACTGTGCCCCACCAGCAAGGACTCATGCCTCTTGCTTCTGCTCCTGACTCTCTTGTTCTTTTTTTTTTCCCTCTCTTGTTCATTAGACTCCTGTCACAGCTCTTTTTTTTTTTTCTGCTTAATATTTTGTTTATTTTTGGCTATGCTGGGTTTTTGTTGATGTGCAGGCTTTTCTCTAGTTGCAGTGAGTGGGGGCTGCTCTCTTAACTGTGGCGCGCGGGCTTATCAGTGAGGTAGCTTTTCTTGTTGAGGGGCGTGGGCTCTAGGGCACTTGAGTTCAGTAGTTAACAGCACAGGCTCAGTAGTCGTGGCGCACAGGCTTAGTTGCTCCACAGCATGTGGGGTCTTCCAAAGACTGGGGATTGAACCCATGTCTCCTGCACTGACCGGCGGATTCTTTACCACTGAGCCACCAGGCAAGCCCCAGTCCCAGCTCTTAATGGACTGTGTTCTACCAGCCTCTGAGCACATACACATCTTTTCCCTCTGAAATACTTTTCCCCAATTGGCTCGCTAAATCCTCCTTATCCATCACATCTCAACTTAACTGTAAATTCCTCAGAAAAGCCTTTTCTGAATCATGAAGCAAAATGTAGGTTCTCCAGTTTTATCAGCTAACATGTTCTGTAGTTTGTGTTTAAAACACTTAAAGTTAATTATGTTGTTATTTTTCCTTTTATTTTGCAAAAACCTGAAGAGGCATTTTTTTCTTTCACTCACAAGATAATAAAGTATGACAGTAGGTAGAGGGATTGTGTGGGTTTTTGTTTTGAGGTAATTTCCATGTTTGGTAGTTGATTTCTTTTCATCTTCGTTCATAGATTCTACCCATACTAGGCACTTGACTCTTTTCTTTAAAGGAACTGCGTATGTCATAATAAGTTCATGTTAAGTATTAACTTGACTTCAAAACATTGAATTCTTTCTTCTGCAAATGTGAAAATAGATAAGGTTCTGTTTTACCTAAAAGTGTATAAAATATAAACCAATCAGCTATAGATTTGTTGTGTATATGTTAGAAAAATCCTTTAATCTTGTTTTTTAAAAAATAAGCTATAAAGCATCAACAGCAAGTGAGCTAGAAGATCTTAAGGTGCAGAACGAATCACTTAAGGAAAAACTGGCCAAGGCTGAGCAAAGTGCAGAGGATGTCCGCGATCAGATATTGGCAACTGAGAACTCAAATCAAGAATATGCAAGGTACGTAGGAGAGATAAAACCTGCCCACACCTGTGGTCCTAGAACCATGAGGACATTTGGATGTTGCTGCAAGCCAGCTACTAAGTGATGCAGAAAACTGTAGTCCCATGGCTTGCTTTGGGTGATCTTCAGTGGTGAATTACTAATTTACACAGTTTAAAAAGTATACTTCTCAACAGTTCTTTGAGATTCTTTTTTTAAAAAAGGTAAATGGCTATAACTTTTTTAATGGACTCTTCTCTCTCAAACCCAAGGATGCTTCTAGATCTGCAGACCAAATCAGCACTTAAAGAAGCAGAAATTAAAGAAATTACAGTTTCTTCTCTTAAAAGAGTATCTGATTTGCAGAACCAACTCAAGCAACAAAGCGAAGACTTTAAGAAACAACTGGAAGAGGAAGAAGCAAGGTAATCTAAGTTGAAAACTAAAATGCCATGTGTCTCAAGTTATTTTTTCTAGTATACTGTGATTTTTAATTTAATTTTCCCTTACAGAAAAGCTGGAAAAGAAAACTCAATAACAGAATTAACTGAGGAAATGAATAAGTGGCGTCTCCTCTATGAAGAGTTATATAATAAAACAAAGCCTTTTCAGGTCTGTCAATTAGGACTTAACTTACTTGTATTTGAGAATTCGTATTGTTCCATGTCACAGTCATGGCAGTGACATGGTTCTTCTGGAAGATCACTTTGCTGTGCATTTACAGTGCCAGTTTAACTTCCTATTATGAAGGTTTATTATAAATGTTACTACATTATTATGCATACATCTTTAATATAGGCTTTATAGGCTTAAATATTACCCCTTAATAAGATTCTTAAAAGTTAATACCTTAGAACGCTCTCCTGGTATGAACTTTTGATAATCTATGTAAATTTATGACACTTATTTTGTTATGATCTTTCTCAGTGTTGCTCTAATTAACACTTAAAGGATAAATGCAAATCTGGGTACTTAGAGTCAGAAGACAATATTGGTTATAATGTGTTGTGGTAATACAGATTAGCCCAGCTAGCAGGTCTTTCGTTGTTTCTTTCTTTCTGTTTCATTGATCTTTGAAATGAAAAACAACTTTTTATTAAAAAAAAAGAGAGAGAGACAATTTATGGAGAGCCCTAAAAGTAAGTCAATATAATCTGTTTTTGTTTTTTGCCTTTTTCGTTGTTGTGGTTTTTGAGTTTCTTGTTTAAATATTTACTTATTTGGCTGCACCAGGTCTTAATTGCAGCATGTGGGATCTAGTTCCCCAACCAGGTATCAAAACCTGGGCCCCCTGCTTTGGGAGCCTGCAGTCTTCTGCAGTCTTAGCCACTGGACCGCCAGGGAAGTCCTGTCTTGCCTTTTTACTTTCTTTCACTTTAGTTTTCCTTGTAGTTAATATGAGTCAAGTAGGATTTAATAGTTTTAAGTCTTAACTTTACAAAAAAATCTTTTTCAGCTACAACTGGATGCATTTGAAGCAGAGAAACAGGCTTTGTTGAATGAACATGGTGCGGCTCAGGAAAGTCAGAAGACAATATTGGTTATAATGTGTTGTGGTAATACAGATTAGCCCAGCTAGCAGGTCTTTCGTTGTTTCTTTCTTTCTGTTTCATTGATCTTTGAAATGAAAAACAACTTTTTATTAAAAAAAAAGAGAGAGAGACAATTTATGGAGAGCCCTAAAAGTAAGTCAATATAATCTGTTTTTGTTTTTTGCCTTTTTCGTTGTTGTGGTTTTTGAGTTTCTTGTTTAAATATTTACTTATTTGGCTGCACCAGGTCTTAATTGCAGCATGTGGGATCTAGTTCCCCAACCAGGTATCAAAACCTGGGCCCCCTGCTTTGGGAGCCTGCAGTCTTCTGCAGTCTTAGCCACTGGACCGCCAGGGAAGTCCTGTCTTGCCTTTTTACTTTCTTTCACTTTAGTTTTCCTTGTAGTTAATATGAGTCAAGTAGGATTTAATAGTTTTAAGTCTTAACTTTACAAAAAAATCTTTTTCAGCTACAACTGGATGCATTTGAAGCAGAGAAACAGGCTTTGTTGAATGAACATGGTGCGGCTCAGGAACAACTAAATAATCTAAGAGATTCATATGCTAAATTATTGGGTCATCAGAATCTAAAGCAAAAAATCAAGCATGTTGTGAAATTAAAAGATGAAAATAGCAATCTCAAATCGGTTAGTAAAGTCATCTTTATTTTACTGATATTGGGGTGATGTTTTTTTATTTTATCAGAGTAATACGGACTTCATAAAATGAGTTGGGAAGTGTTTCACCCTTTCTATTTATGGAATAGTTTGTGAATTATTGGTATTCTTTACTGAATTTGTAGTGGAATTCAGTGGTGAAGGCATCTGGACCTAGACTTTTCTCTGTGGATGCTTTTTGATTAATAATTCAATCTCTTCACTTGTTATAGTAGGTCTATTCAGATTGACTATTTCAACTCAAAACCTATGGGATGCACCAAAAGCATTTCTAACAGGGAAGTTTATAGCAATACAGTTGTACCTCAGATTGACTATTTCTTGAGACAGTTTCAGTAGTTTGTGTCTTTCTAGGAATATGTCCATTTCGTTTTTTGATGTGTTGGTTCACAATTGTGTGCCATATTCCCTTACATTCCTTTTCATTTTGATAATATCAGTAGCAATGGCCCCTCTTTCATTTCTGATTGTAGGAATTTGAGTCTACTCCCTTTTTTTTTTTTAAAGTTCCTTTACTTCAAATGTTTATAATGGCTTTAAACCCTTTTTTGGATAAATTTGATATTGGGTTACTCTCTTGGGCAGTTGTTGTTGCCTACTTTTCCCCAGTATATAAATCATGCTTTTCTGTTTGCGTACTTTGTAATTTTTCTGTTAGAAAATGGATGTTTTAGACAATACACTGTAGCACCTCTCGGTACTGCCATCCCCTTGCAGGTATGTTGTTATTTTCTTGTTTAGTGAAGTCTATTCCTCCTCCCCACCCCCTACTAGTTTGTGCCTCTGATGTTGTTGCTGAGGGAGGTTCAGTTTGGCTTGTGTACACAGTCACCCAGAGATGACGCTGGTTTGGGTAAGGCTGCCTCCCTCTCTCCCTGATCACACACAGTTGCTGGCTTATCCCTCTGTTGTTTTCAACATTGCCCCAGTGTCATAAATTCATCCAATCTAATTCTGGTTCCTTTGTTGGAACTGTGTTTTAGGTCAGTGATTGACTTTGTTCTGGCTAGAGGAGGGCTCCTCCCACCTGTCTTATTCAACACTTCTCTTCTACAAACTAGGCAGCTTACAGTTTAGCCCAGTTTTTAATCACTTCCCATTCCCTTTCACCACACAGCCTCTACTGTTCTTAAGGGCACCCTTCAGCTTGAACTGCTCTAAGCTCTGTTGTAAGTGAAGTCACTTGCTCTGGGAATAAATTAGGAGCTCTGTGTTCTCCTCCTAGGCAAATTTCTGAGACAAGGCTTCAGATCTGGATTTGGGGATGATGGCAAGCTTTCCTCTGAGTGACACCTCTGTCCCTGTAGCTGGATGTTTAGTAGACTTGGGGGAGAGGGAGATGAGCAATCTGAGAGTCTCTCACTTTGCCTCTGTTGGCTTGGAACCATTGTCTCATGAGCCAGGTAAAGGGTGATCAGGGTCTGGGTATTTTCAGCACTCTGCACCTAAGACCAGGGCCTTGGTTTCTTGTAAGAAAAGAGCCCCCCCACACCCACACCTCTCAGCCACATTTGCTGTTGTTCAGATCAAGGAAGAGCTGGGGACAAGATGAGAGATGCTGACATCTTGCTCTTCTTGGCAGGAGAAGCCTCTGACTGGGAGGGTGTGGTGGGGGGGAGGAGGGAACCCTTTGCTCCAGTCTGCAGAAGTCTGGTGTGGAGTCTCTGCTTTGCTAAGCAAGGACTAGGGTGAGAGGGAACAGGATTAGTTCAAACACAACAGGACATTGCCTTTTTTAAAAAACAAAAAGCGCTTTTGTGGATCTGCTTGAATAATTGTTTCTTCACTTGCTATTTTACCTTAAGGCCATTTACAGAGGCTTTAAGTAGTTGCTTTTTTTTTGTAATTTTTTATATCACTAGGGAACAAGTCAGCAGAGCTTCTCATGCTGTCTCACCAGTCGTCAATCTCAGCATTTAATTTGGTATTGAACTTTTATCGGAAATACAACTATGTACATATAGAGGGACAGGAAGATTTAAATGACTTGTTATCTTCTTTTTCATTTTGTAATTTATAGTCTGAAGCCTGTATGCAGTAGGCTTTTGTCATTAAGTATTGAAAAAACAGCAACTGTGAAATTGTCAGTAATATTGGTAGCACATTGCACCAACATGATCTTCAATAATTATTTACTGACTGTAATTTTTCTTACAATAGGAGGTGTTAAAACTCCGTGCTCAGCTTACTAAAAGAAAACAAAGTGAAGCAAAACTTCAGGAGGAATTGAATAAAGTTCTGGGTATCAAACACTTTGATCCTTCAAAGGCTTTTCTTCATGAAAGTAAGGAAAATTTTGTTCCCAAAACTCCATTAAAAGAAGGTAAGAAATGAATAAACATACAGAACTGTTATCTTCCTTTGAATTTGCTTTCACAGCACTGAGCAAGTTATCTATCTTTATCAACTGTGAAAATCTGTTAACAGTTTCTGATATCTTATATCTTTCATGAAAACTTGTACTTCTTTCTCGCTTTATTTTTTTATATTTATTTACTTATTTGTTTGTTTGGCCATGTGGAGTCTTAGTCGCAACATGCAGGATCTTTAGTTGTGGCATGCAAACTCTTAAGTTGCGGCATGTAAGATCTAGTTCCCTGAGCAGGGATTGAACCCAGGGCTCCTGCGTAGGGAGTGTGGAATCTTAGCTACTAGACCACTAGGGAAGTCCCCTTGTCTGCCTTTTTTGCTCATACCCACTCCCTACCAGAATTAATCCCTGTATCACACCCTTGACATTTTGTAACCTAAACATCCAATTTGTAATTTTGGAGAAGTAGATTTTTCCTTTTTTCTTCTATATTACTTATTCACTTTATTTTTGGCTGCACTGGGTCGTTGTTGCCGCTCTCGGACTTTCCCTGGTTGTGGCGAGTGGAGGCCACTCTCCACTGCGGTGTGAGCATTTCTCGTTGCGGTGGCTTCTCTGGTTGCGTAACACAGGCTCGAGGGCACAGGCTCAGTAGTTGTGGCACACAGGCTTAGTTGCTCCTTGGCATATGGAATCTTCCTAGACCAGGGATTGAACCCGTGTCCCCTACACTGGCAAGTGGATGCCTATCCACTATACCACCGGAGAAGTCCATTTTTCTCTCTTTCTTGACTACAATCTCTGTGTCTTTGACAATAAACTGAAATTGGCTGAAATAGCAAATGAAGAAATATAAATAAAATGCAAGTATTGCTTCCTCTTCCTTAGAGAAGGTAAACTGCTTTTTGTTCATAATGACTGATGCATTAGTTTTAATTTAGAAAACTAACACTGCTGTTTTAATACTCCTTCCAGGCAATACAAACTGCTCCTGAGCTCTTAGTGGAGTTTCAAGAATCATGCAAGTAAACATCTGAAAAACCTGTTGAAGATTATTTTGTTCTTACTATTTTTTATTATTATTATTTTGCTTACTATTGTGTTTATAACATTTTTAAATCTTTTATTTAATACTAACTTCCTGTCCTTACATATGTGAAAGGAAGTTAGACCATTTCTACCAGTGTTCTCTGACATTCTAGTTACAATTGTCAGTACTCCTCCTTGATGCTCACCCTTATTACCTCATTTTAAATGTTCTGACGCTTTCCAGCTTTGCTCACTCATCCCATCAAATCAGTAGTCTTAAAAATCATTCTCATACTATCATTTCCCCATTCTGAAACCTTAGGGTTTTTTTAGTTTGATGCAGAATACCTTTTCTAGTCTGACCTCTTATGCTAGGCTAAAATATCTTGGCTTGTTCTTGCCTCTACTTTAATTCTCCTAATAATGTTCATTCTGTCCCACCATCATCTTTTTATCCAGTTCAAATAAGAAATAGAGGCAAGCTTTTTTCCATAGTTATCTCTCACCAAAGCCACTGAGTTGGTTAATAATTTGCAGATTTCTAGACTCCATCCCAGTCCTTTTAAATTACACTGTGGTTTGGTCTAGAAATCTGCTTTTTTTTTTTTTCTCATAAACAGCAGTTTATGTTTCCTTAGAAACTCTACTTGTAACCTCTTTTTTGCCACACCACGCACCAAGTGTGGAATCTTAGTTCCTGATTGGGGATCGAACCCATGCTCCCTGCATTGGAAGCATGGAGTCATAACCACAGGACTGCTGCGGAAATCCCTGCTCATAACCTCCTTAGAGAATTTGTCTACCTGCTTGACATCTGCCTGATTCCTGGGTGTTTGATTAATATTTATGTATCATGAAATAAAATTACATGTTAAGTCACTGACCCAATTACACAACTTGTATGATATGAAATCACATTAATTCTTCTATTTAAGGTGCATTTATTGTCTCTGCCCTCCTCTCCCCATATTGTCTGCAGAGTCACTAATGGTATTAATAGTATACTACTTAGAAAGTTGGTATATTATAAGCCACCTTTTTGTCATATTTCCCCATTGATGGACCAACAGAGACTCTTTTAATCAGGATAACTTTTCTTAATAAATTATTTTATTAGATCTTAATACATAGTTAAGTTCAAAGGAAATGTAGAAATTAGAAAAACTATCTAATAAAATACAATCATTCAAGATTTCTGCTTTTAGCCAAGATGAAGTAATATGGATCAGATTTATTGCTCCTCCTTCTACCCTACACACACACACACACACACACACACACACACACACCCTAAAACTATCCAAGAAAGACAAAATATACAAAAGAATGATTTTCATGATGTTAAACGTAAAAAAAATCCGTAAGACATGGGGAAAATCAAGGTGAATCCTACAATTCATCCATGTTTACAGCCTTGAGAGAGTTTGCAAACATACATGAAAGGGGAACCCAGGCAAAGCCCATCCAACTAACCAAGTTGAAAAGCCCGAAGTTAGATCTGGGGAGACCAAAGATACTGGGACTGCAGGACAGAGTACTGAAAGGACAAAATTGCAGGAGAGAATTGTGGAGATACACAAAGGGTCCCTCAAGGAATTACCTGCATACTGACTAGTTATGCATATGAGGAAACTGCCTGAAGCCTGGGGAAGAACCATCCCCTGAAATTAAAAGTAACAGTGCTCAAAGCTCACACAGGCTAGAAACACTGCCTGTTCCCACCAGCCTAACCTGAAAACTTCACGATTTATAGGAAACTGACTAGGATATGCAGAAGGGTTCAGTACTGGGGAATAATTAGTCCTAAAGTGAGCACTCTGGTCCCACCTAACAAATCTTAAAAAAGGAAAACCCAAGAGGAACGATCCTTTCTCAGAAAATTATTACAATTTTGGAACAAAGCTCAAGAAACTGCATAGGTTTATAAAAATGTCAAACACCCAAGAATGTAAGTTTTACAGTTTCTTAACATTCAATCAAAAGATCACCAGACATGCAGAGAGGCAGGGAACATCATCTCCTGAAGAGAATATTCAATCAACCCAGAACTGACATAGAGGTTATAATTATCAGAGAACATCACAATGGCTATTTTATATATGCCACATATACCAAAACTTAGTGAAGATGTTTAACATTAAAAAAAAATCCAAACTGAACTTGTTGAGATAAGAACTACAGTATGTAAGGAAAAAAAAAAAAAAANATCAAAAGATCACCAGACATGCAGAGAGGCAGGGAACATCATCTCCTGAAGAGAATATTCAATCAACCCAGAACTGACATAGAGGTTATAATTATCAGAGAACATCACAATGGCTATTTTATATATGCCACATATACCAAAACTTAGTGAAGATGTTTAACATTTAAAAAAAATCCAAACTGAACTTGTTGAGATAAGAACTACAGTATGTAAGGAAAAAAAAAAAAAAAAAACAATGGGAGTACAGAGAGAAGACATTGCAAAAGGAAAGACTAGTGAACTTGAAAACATAGCAATAGGAACTATCCAAAATGAAACACAGAAATGAGGTTCAAAAAATGAGCAGAACACCACTGTACTCTGGGACAACTTCAAGCAGCCTAACATACATGTAATCAGTGTTCACAGAGGAGGGAAGGAGGGGACAGAAAAATCACTTGAAGAAGTAATGGTGGAAATGTTTCCAAATAGGAAAACTAGAACACTCGGAACAATAAATATGAAACATCACAATTGCTGAAAAGCAGTGATAAAGAAAAACTGTCAACCTAAAACTATCTCAACAAAAATAGTTTTCAGAAGCAAGTATGAAAAATTATTTTCAGATGTAAAAAAAACTTATTAGTCTCTTTAAAATATAATTGACTGTTAAAAAGAACAGCAAGAGCGTGGTCTAGAGTTTAGACATCTTTAAAATTACATAATGACAGCAATAGCGCAAAGCCTAGGAGGGGAAAAATGGAAGAATATGATTGCAAGTTCTTTATACTATATGTAGAGTGGAATAATGTTACTTGAAGATAGACTGTGGTAACTTAATAATACATGCTATAAACCCTAATACAATTACTAAAATAAAACACTTGTCAATAAGTCAACAAGTCAACAAAGATGAAATTATAAAGAAATAGCCAATTCAAAAGGCAGAAAAGAAAAGGAAAACAGATGAGTCAAAAAGAAATTAATAGTATTATAATTAAATTTAATCATATTGACAGTCATATTAATGTAAATGGTCTGTTTACTTCAATAAAAATGCAGAAATGATCAAATTAGATTACAAAGCAAGATGACTATATGCTGCCTACAAAAATACACTTCATGTATAATGACAGAAATAAGGTGAAAAATACAAGGATGTTAAAAGATACACCAAGCTAAAGGGATAGGAAGACCTAGTCCCTCCTTCCCCTGACAAACACTAATTCAACAATACAGACGCAGATACCCTTTGGAAATGGGGAAACAATAGTCTCTCCAACAAATAGCATTGGGAAAATTGTATATCCAAATGCAAAAGAATGAAATTGGAACCTTACCTTACACTATACCCAAAAATCAACTCAAAAAGGATTAAAGACTTAAATGTAAAACCTTAAACTACCATGGAACAAATCATGGAAAACACTGTTATGACATTAGTCTTAGCCGTGATTTCTTGGTTATGATACCAAAGGTCAGTCAAGAAAAACAAAAATGGACAAGTAGAACTGCANTAAGAGATTCATATGCTAAATTATTGGGTCATCAGAATCTAAAGCAAAAAATCAAGCATGTTGTGAAATTAAAAGATGAAAATAGCAATCTCAAATCGGTTAGTAAAGTCATCTTTATTTTACTGATATTGGGGTGATGTTTTTTTATTTTATCAGAGTAATACGGACTTCATAAAATGAGTTGGGAAGTGTTTCACCCTTTCTATTTATGGAATAGTTTGTGAATTATTGGTATTCTTTACTGAATTTGTAGTGGAATTCAGTGGTGAAGGCATCTGGACCTAGACTTTTCTCTGTGGATGCTTTTTGATTAATAATTCAATCTCTTCATTTGTTATAGTAGGTCTATTCAGATTGACTATTTCAACTCAAAACCTATGGGATGCACCAAAAGCATTTCTAACAGGGAAGTTTATAGCAATACAGTTGTACCTCAGATTGACTATTTCTTGAGACAGTTTCAGTAGTTTGTGTCTTTCTAGGAATATGTCCATTTCGTTTTTTGATGTGTTGGTTCACAATTGTGTGCCATATTCCCTTACATTCCTTTTCATTTTGATAATATCAGTAGCAATGGCCCCTCTTTCATTTCTGATTGTAGGAATTTGAGTCTACTCCCTTTTTTTTTTTTAAAGTTCCTTTACTTCAAATGTTTATAATGGCTTTAAACCCTTTTTTGGATAAATTTGATATTGGGTTACTCTCTTGGGCAGTTGTTGTTGCCTACTTTTCCCCAGTATATAAATCATGCTTTTCTGTTTGCGTACTTTGTAATTTTTCTGTTAGAAAATGGATGTTTTAGACAATACACTGTAGCACCTCTCGGTACTGCCATCCCCTTGCAGGTATGTTGTTATTTTCTTGTTTAGTGAAGTCTATTCCTCCTCCCCACCCCCTACTAGTTTGTGCCTCTGATGTTGTTGCTGAGGGAGGTTCAGTTTGGCTTGTGTACACAGTCAACCAGAGATGACGCTGGTTTGGGTAAGGCTGCCTCCCTCTCTCCCTGATCACACACAGTTGCTGGCTTATCCCTCTGTTGTTTTCAACATTGCCCCAGTGTCATAAATTCATCCAATCTAATTCTGGTTCCTTTGTTGGAACTGTGTTTTAGGTCAGTGATTGACTTTGTTCTGGCTAGAGGAGGGCTCCTCCCACCTGTCTTATTCAACACTTCTCTTCTACAAACTAGGCAGCTTACAGTTTAGCCCAGTTTTTAATCACTTCCCATTCCCTTTCACCACACAGCCTCTACTGTTCTTAAGGGCACCCTTCAGCTTGAACTGCTCTAAGCTCTGTTGTAAGTGAAGTCACTTGCTCTGGGAATAAATTAGGAGCTCTGTGTTCTCCTAGGCAAATTTCTGAGACAAGGCTTCAGATCTGGATTTGGGGACGATGGCAAGCTTTCCTCTGAGTGACACCTCTGTCCCTGTAGCTGGATGTTTAGTAGACTTGGGGGAGAGGGAGATGAGCAATCTGAGAGTCTCTCACTTTGCCTCTGTTGGCTTGGAACCATTGTCTCATGAGCCAGGTAAAGGGTGATCAGGGTCTGGGTATTTTCAGCACTCTGCACCTAAGACCAGGGCCTTGGTTTCTTGTAAGAAAAGAGCCCCCCCACACCCACACCTCTCAGCCACATTTGCTGTTGTTCAGATCAAGAAAGAGCTGGGGACAAGATGAGAGATGCTGACATCTTGCTCTTCTTGGCAGGAGAAGCCTCTGACTGGGAGGGTGTGGTGGGGGGGAGGAGGGAACCCTTTGCTCCAGTCTGCAGAAGTCTGGTGTGGAGTCTCTGCTTTGCTAAGCAAGGACTAGGGTGAGAGGGAACAGGATTAGTTCAAACACAACAGGACATTGCCTTTTTTAAAAAACAAAAAGCGCTTTTGTGGATCTGCTTGAATAATTGTTTCTTCGCTTGCTATTTTACCTTAAGGCCATTTACAGAGGCTTTAAGTAGTTGCTTTTTTTTTGTAATTTTTTATATCACTAGGGAACAAGTCAGCAGAGCTTCTCATGCTGTCTCACCAGTCGTCAATCTCAGCATTTAATTTGGTATTGAACTTTTATCGGAAATACAACTATGTACATATAGAGGGACAGGAAGATTTAAATGACTTGTTATCTTCTTTTTCATTTTGTAATTTATAGTCTGAAGCCTGTATGCAGTAGGCTTTTGTCATTAAGTATTGAAAAAACAGCAACTGTGAAATTGTCAGTAATATTGGTAGCACATTGCACCAACATGATCTTCAATAATTATTTACTGACTGTAATTTTTCTTACAATAGGAGGTGTTAAAACTCCGTGCTCAGCTTACTAAAAGAAAACAAAGTGAAGCAAAACTTCAGGAGGAATTGAATAAAGTTCTGGGTATCAAACACTTTGATCCTTCAAAGGCTTTTCTTCATGAAAGTAAGGAAAATTTTGTTCCCAAAACTCCATTAAAAGAAGGTAAGAAATGAATAAACATACAGAACTGTTATCTTCCTTTGAATTTGCTTTCACAGCACTGAGCAAGTTATCTATCTTTATCAACTGTGAAAATCTGTTAACAGTTTCTGATATCTTATATCTTTCATGAAAACTTGTACTTCTTTCTCGCTTTATTTTTTTATATTTATTTACTTATTTGTTTGTTTGGCCATGTGGAGTCTTAGTCGCAACATGCAGGATCTTTAGCTGTGGCATGCAAACTCTTAAGTTGCGGCATGTAAGATCTAGTTCCCTGAGCAGGGATTGAACCCAGGGCTCCTGCGTAGGGAGTGTGGAATCTTAGCTACTAGACCACTAGGGAAGTCCCCTTGTCTGCCTTTTTTGCTCATACC
This sequence comes from Oreotragus oreotragus, assembly GCA_006410675.1. Classification (NCBI taxonomy): domain Eukaryota; kingdom Metazoa; phylum Chordata; class Mammalia; order Artiodactyla; family Bovidae; genus Oreotragus; species Oreotragus oreotragus. Next base: position 565,159 of record SJYX01005919.1, on the reverse strand, counting down.
CACTCCCTACCAGAATTAATCCCTGTATCACACCCTTGACATTTTGTAACCTAAACATCCAATTTGTAATTTTGGAGAAGTAGATTTTTCCTTTTTTCTTCTATATTACTTATTCACTTTATTTTTGGCTGCACTGGGTCGTTGTTGCCGCTCTCGGACTTTCCCTGGTTGTGGCGAGTGGAGGCCACTCTCCACTGCGGTGTGAGCATTTCTCGTTGCGGTGGCTTCTCTGGTTGCGTAACACAGGCTCGAGGGCACAGGCTCAGTAGTTGTGGCACACAGGCTTAATTGCTCCTTGGCATATGGAATCTTCCTAGACCAGGGATTGAACCCGTGTCCCCTACACTGGCAAGTGGATGCCTATCCACTATACCACCGGAGAAGTCCATTTTTCTCTCTTTCTTGACTACAATCTCTGTGTCTTTGACAATAAACTGAAATTGGCTGAAATAGCAAATGAAGAAATATAAATAAAATGCAAGTATTGCTTCCTCTTCCTTAGAGAAGGTAAACTGCTTTTTGTTCATAATGACTGATGCATTAGTTTTAATTTAGAAAACTAACACTGCTGTTTTAATACTCCTTCCAGGCAATACAAACTGCTCCTGAGCTCTTAGTGGAGTTTCAAGAATCATGCAAGTAAACATCTGAAAAACCTGTTGAAGATTATTTTGTTCTTACTATTTTTTATTATTATTATTTTGCTTACTATTGTGTTTATAACATTTTTAAATCTTTTATTTAATACTAACTTCCTGTCCTTACATATGTGAAAGGAAGTTAGACCATTTCTACCAGTGTTCTCTGACATTCTAGTTACAATTGTCAGTACTCCTCCTTGATGCTCACCCTTATTACCTCATTTTAAATGTTCTGACGCTTTCCAGCTTTGCTCACTCATCCCATCAAATCAGTAGTCTTAAAAATCATTCTCATACTATCATTTCCCCATTCTGAAACCTTAGGGTTTTTTTAGTTTGATGCAGAATACCTTTTCTAGTCTGACCTCTTATGCTAGGCTAAAATATCTTGGCTTGTTCTTGCCTCTACTTTAATTCTCCTAATAATGTTCATTCTGTCCCACCATCATCTGTTTATCCAGTTCAAATAAGAAATAGAGGCAAGCTTTTTTCCATAGTTATCTCTCACCAAAGCCACTGAGTTGGTTAATAATTTGCAGATTTCTAGACTCCATCCCAGTCCTTTTAAATTACACTGTGGTTTGGTCTAGAAATCTGCTTTTTTTTTTTTTCTCATAAACAGCAGTTTATGTTTCCTTAGAAACTCTACTTGTAACCTCTTTTTTGCCACACCACGCACCAAGTGTGGAATCTTAGTTCCTGATTGGGGATCGAACCCATGCTCCCTGCATTGGAAGCATGGAGTCATAACCACAGGACTGCTGCGGAAATCCCTGCTCATAACCTCCTTAGAGAATTTGTCTACCTGCTTGACATCTGCCTGATTCCTGGGTGTTTGATTAATATTTATGTATCATGAAATAAAATTACATGTTAAGTCACTGACCCAATTACACAACTTGTATGATATGAAATCACATTAATTCTTCTATTTAAGGTGCATTTATTGTCTCTGCCCTCCTCTCCCCATATTGTCTGCAGAGTCACTAATGGTATTAATAGTATACTACTTAGAAAGTTGGTATATTATAAGCCACCTTTTTGTCATATTTCCCCATTGATGGACCAACAGAGACTCTTTTAATCAGGATAACTTTTCTTAATAAATTATTTTATTAGATCTTAATACATAGTTAAGTTCAAAGGAAATGTAGAAATTAGAAAAACTATCTAATAAAATACAATCATTCAAGATTTCTGCTTTTAGCCAAGATGAAGTAATATGGATCAGATTTATTGCTCCTCCTTCTACCCTACACACACACACACACACACACACACACACACACACCCTAAAACTATCCAAGAAAGACAAAATATACAAAAGAATGATTTTCATGATGTTAAACGTAAAAAAAATCCGTAAGACATGGGGAAAATCAAGGTGAATCCTACAATTCATCCATGTTTACAGCCTTGAGAGAGTTTGCAAACATACATGAAAGGGGAACCCAGGCAAAGCCCATCCAACTAACCAAGTTGAAAAGCCCGAAGTTAGATCTGGGGAGACCAAAGATACTGGGACTGCAGGACAGAGTACTGAAAGGACAAAATTGCAGGAGAGAATTGTGGAGATACACAAAGGGTCCCTCAAGGAATTACCTGCATACTGACTAGTTATGCATATGAGGAAACTGCCTGAAGCCTGGGGAAGAACCATCCCCTGAAATTAAAAGTAACAGTGCTCAAAGCTCACACAGGCTAGAAACACTGCCTGTTCCCACCAGCCTAACCTGAAAACTTCACGATTTATAGGAAACTGACTAGGATATGCAGAAGGGTTCAGTACTGGGGAATAATTAGTCCTAAAGTGAGCACTCTGGTCCCACCTAACAAATCTTAAAAAAGGAAAACCCAAGAGGAACGATCCTTTCTCAGAAAATTATTACAATTTTGGAACAAAGCTCAAGAAACTGCATAGGTTTATAAAAATGTCAAACACCCAAGAATGTAAGTTTTACAGTTTCTTAACATTCAATCAAAAGATCACCAGACATGCAGAGAGGCAGGGAACATCATCTCCTGAAGAGAATATTCAATCAACCCAGAACTGACATAGAGGTTATAATTATCAGAGAACATCACAATGGCTATTTTATATATGCCACATATACCAAAACTTAGTGAAGATGTTTAACATTAAAAAAAAATCCAAACTGAACTTGTTGAGATAAGAACTACAGTATGTAAGGAAAAAAAAAAAAAAAAAACAATGGGAGTACAGAGAGAAGACATTGCAAAAGGAAAGACTAGTGAACTTGAAAACATAGCAATAGGAACTATCCAAAATGAAACACAGAAATGAGGTTCAAAAAATGAACAGAACACCACTGTACTCTGGGACAACTTCAAGCAGCCTAACATACATGTAATCAGTGTTCACAGAGGAGGGAAGGAGGGGACAGAAAAATCACTTGAAGAAGTAATGGTGGAAATGTTTCCAAATAGGAAAACTAGAACACTCGGAACAATAAATATGAAACATCACAATTGCTGAAAAGCAGTGATAAAGAAAAACTGTCAACCTAAAACTATCTCAACAAAAATAGTTTTCAGAAGCAAGTATGAAAAATTATTTTCAGATGTAAAAAAAACTTATTAGTCTCTTTAAAATATAATTGACTGTTAAAAAGAACAGCAAGAGCGTGGTCTAGAGTTTAGACATCTTTAAAATTACATAATGACAGCAATAGCGCAAAGCCTAGGAGGGGAAAAATGGAAGAATATGATTGCAAGTTCTTTATACTATATGTAGAGTGGAATAATGTTACTTGAAGATAGACTGTGGTAACTTAATAATACATACTATAAACCCTAATACAATTACTAAAATAAAACACTTGTCAATAAGTCAACAAGTCAACAAAGATGAAATTATAAAGAAATAGCCAATTCAAAAGGCAGAAAAGAAAAGGAAAACAGATGAGTCAAAAAGAAATTAATAGTATTATAATTAAATTTAATCATATTGACAGTCATATTAATGTAAACGGTCTGTTTACTTCAATAAAAATGCAGAAATGATCAAATTAGATTACAAAGCAAGATGACTATATGCTGCCTACAAAAATACACTTCATGTATAATGACAGAAATAAGGTGAAAAATACAAGGATGTTAAAAGATACACCAAGCTAAAGGGATAGGAAGACCTAGTCCCTCCTTCCCCTGACAAACACTAATTCAACAATACAGACGCAGATACCCTTTGGAAATTGGGAAACAATAGTCTCTCCAACAAATAGCATTGGGAAAATTGTATATCCAAATGCAAAAGAATGAAATTGGAACCTTACCTTACACTATACCCAAAAATCAACTCAAAAAGGATTAAAGACTTAAATGTAAAACCTTAAACTACCATGGAACAAATCATGGAAAACACTGTTATGACATTAGTCTTAGCCGTGATTTCTTGGTTATGATACCAAAGGTCAGTCAAGAAAAACAAAAATGGACAAGTAGAACTGCATCCAACTAAAAAAGTTTCTGCCTAACACGTGTTGGCAAGGATGTGGAAAAACTAGAACACTTACACACTGTTGGTGGAAATTTAAAATGGTGCAACACTATGGAAAGAATGAGGAACTTTCTCCAGAAAAAAATGGAGCTACCATGGAAGTCACTCAGTTGTGTCCGACTCTTTGTGACCTAATGGACTGTAGCCCACCAGGCTCCTCTGGAGCTAGGTACTGGAGTGGGTTGTATCTTCCCGACCAAGGGATCAAACCCAGGTCTCCTGTATTGCAGGCAGACTTTCCCAGCTGAGCCACCAGGGAAACAAATGTCCAGCAATCTCACGTATGTTTATCCCAAATAATTGAAATTGGAATCTCAAAGAGATACTTACACCTCCATGTTTATTGCATTGTTACTCACAGTAGCTAAGATGTAGGAATGGATGAACAAAATGTGGTAGTATACCTGCAGTGGAATATTATTAAGCCTTTAGAAAGAAGGAAATCCTGCCACATGCAAAAAATGGATGAACCTTGAGAACATTATGCCAAGTAAACTTAACCGAACACCAGAGGACAGAAATTGCATGATTCCACTTCACATGAGGAATCTAAAATATTCAGAATCACTGAAGCAAAGAGGACAGTGGTGGGTGCCAGGGCCTGGGTGGCAGAGGATACGTTGCTGTTCATTCGCTCAGTCACTTTGCGACCTCATGGACTACAGCACGCCAGGCTTCCCTGTCCTTCACCATCTCCCCGAGCTTGCCCAGACTCATGTCCATTGAGTCAATGATGCCATCCAACCATCCATCATGGAAATGAGAGTTGCTAATTAACAGGCATAAAGTCTCAGTTGTGTAAGGTAAGTTCTAGAGACCTGGTCTACAACATCATACCTATAATTAAAATACTGTATTTTACACTTTAAAATTTGCTAGAGGGTAAATCTCTTGTTAAATGTTCTTACCACACACACACACATGCACACACACAAGATGATGTGCCAAGATTATGCTAACAGATTGAAAACAGAAACTAGAGTGTCTGTGTATTAATATCAGACAAAATAGATTTCCAAGCAAAGAATATTACCAAGAATATGTTTCACATGATAATGATAAATTAATCAGTTCATCAGGAGGCCAAAATAAACATTTATGTAGCCAATGATAGTCTCAAATATATGAATCAAAAAACTGATAGATTTACAAGGAGAAATAGAAAAATCTAACTACATAGATATATCAATAGCCTCCCTCAATAAACTGTAGAACAAATAGAAAACTGGAAAGAATATAGAAGATTTTAAAAAATATTCTAAACCAACTTGATCAAATTGGTGTTTACAGAAATCACCTAACACGAGCAGAATATTTTTGTAAGTGAGCACAGGAATTTGCCAAGATTGACTATTTATACACTGGGTCATAAAAACAGTCTCTATAAATTTAAATGGATTCCAGTTATACCAAGGGTATTGTCCATTGACAATGGAATTGAATTAGAAGTCAATAACGTAAGTCTCTGGAAAATCCATAAATAGTTGGAAATCAATTATCACACTACTAAATGAGATACTGGTCAAAGAATAAATCTGAAAGGAAAGTAGAAACTTTTGAATAGATTGAAAATGAAGACAATATATCAAAGCTTGTAGAATGCTGCTAAAGCAGATTTAGAGCAAAATTACCTCACTGGTGGCCTTTATTTCCAAAAAAGAAAAGAAACTCTTACTGTAGAAATAAGTAAAAGAGAAATTTAAAACCAAAGTAAGTAGGAGGAAAAGAATAATAAAGGTTAGAACAGAAATCTGTAAGCTACAAAACAAAAGTAAAGATCAATGAAAAATATTACATTGAGAAAACCCCATAAAACTGATAAACCTCTATTATCAAAGATATAAAAATATATAAACTACCAATATCAGGAATAAGAAAAGTGACAATTTTGTGGGTGATGGATACATTCACTATCTTTATGGTGATGATTTTATCGGTATATATTGTATATATCTTTGTTACTCTCACAGTAACGAAGACCCAGCACAGCCAAAAGTCAATAAATAAAATTAGCTTTTGAAAGTAGTTCATTTTGAAACTAAAGTTTTAATATTGAGATGATTTTCTCAATATTGGGCTACTGTTTTTTTTTTTTATCTTTTTCAAATTGGGCTAGTGATTTTAAGTGGCTTTATTTATTTACCTGAAGACCTTTTTTGGAGGGTCTTTGGGGATTTTTTTTAGTTTTTTTGATGTAAGACCTGTTTATTTTTACATGCATTATTTTTAGTTTAGATTTGTTCAAAGAAAACTAGTTTTCAACCTTTGAAAATCTGGAACTTTATTGAGGGGGTTGGGGGGCTCACAATGTGTTTGTTTTTTAATCATTAATGGAAGAAATCCCTTAAGGGGAAAAAATATGCCCATTAAACATTTTGTAGATGCTAATGATTCAAAAATATGAAGACAATGGGACAGTTATTAGGAGGAATCTATGCTACCACTTGTATGATGGTTTTAGACTGAGAATATCAAGTCCCAGCACCTAACCCCCTCCCAGCTCCAGCATTATACAGTTCTTCAAGTATGAAATAATTAACATCACCTTTATCTCACTGGATAAAATATCAAATTCCATTTATTAGCAGTGTTAATAGATGTTTGGAACAGCTTCAAAGTATATTCCCAGGGTGTTGCTAACGCCACTCCAGAGTGCCTATAATTTCTAACTTTTTTTTCTTTTGGCCATGCTGGATCTTTGTTGCTGAGCAGGGTTTTTTTCTCCGGTTGCGGTGCACAGGCTTCTGATTGCTGTGGCTTCTCTTGTGAAGCACGGTCTCAGGCGAGAGAGCTTCAGTAGTTGTGGCACACAGGCTCAGTAGTTGAGGTGCCTGGGCCCAGTTGCCCTGAGGCATGTGGAATCTCCCCGGACCAGGCATCAAACCTGTGTCCCCACATTTCCAGGCTAATTCTTAACCACTGGACCACCAGGGAAGTCCTATCAAGGTTTTTTAAATCCACTAGAGGCTATAGAAAGAACCAAGACGACGCCTAACTTCAAAGTTACAGTATAGCAACACAATCATAAATGTAAAATTACAAACTGATTTAACTACTCTGAAGAAAAAGGAACACTGTTTAAATAGTATAAGGATAGACAGGTCCAGAATATAGTATAAAGACCAGCAGGGGTTTACACCAACTACATGGGTGAGTGGCCATTGAGGTTAGTGTTTCACAGAGTTGCTAATAATAATAACAATAATAATAACAGTAGGAGCCATAGTAGTGGAGAAGGCAATGGCACCCCACTCCAGTACTCTTGCCTGGAAAATCCCATGGGCGGAGGAGCCTGGGGGGCTGCAGTCCATGATGTTGCTAAGACTCGGGCATGACTGAGCAACTTGACTTTCACTTTTCACTTTCATGCATTGGAGAAGGAAATGGCAACCCACTTCAGTATTCTTGCCTGGAGAATCCCAGGGATAGGGGAGCCTAGTAGGCTGCCATCTATGGGGTCACACAGAGTCGGGCACGACTGAAGCGACTTATCAGCAGCAGCAACTGTAGTAGTAGTCCTGGCTCTCTGCAAAGGAAAGACTGTCTAAGGGGAAATTTTTAGACATTTTAGAATTCAGCTGTGGTATAATTGGNTGCATTGGAGAAGGAAATGGCAACCCACTTCAGTATTCTTGCCTGGAGAATCCCAGGGATAGGGGAGCCTAGTAGGCTGCCATCTATGGGGTCACACAGAGTCGGGCACGACTGAAGCGACTTAGCAGCAGCAGCAACTGTAGTAGTAGTCCTGGCTCTCTGCAAAGGAAAGACTGTCTAAGGGGAAATTTTTAGACATTTTAGAATTCAGCTGTGGTATAATTGGTTTGCATACCCAGAGAGTACCAGGCTAGGGTGTATTGGAGGTGTGGATAAGGTCTCTTTAGAAGGAATGGTCTATCACTTCAGTTCAGTCGCTCAGTTGTGTCTGACTCTTTGCGACCCCATGAACTGCAGCACGCCAGGCCTCCCTGTCCATCACCAACTCCTGGAGTTCACCCAAACTCATGTCCATCGAGTCAGTGATGCCATCCAGCCATCTCACCCTCTGTTGTCCCCTTCTCCTACTGCCCCCAATCCCTCCAGCATCAGAGTCTTTTCCAATGAGTCAACTCTTTGCATGAGGTGGCCAAAGTATTGGAGTTTCAGCTTTAGCATTACTCCTTCCAATGAACACCCAGGATTGATCTCCTTTAGAATGGTCTATACTTGGACCTATTACTTAACCCTCCAAGCTTTTGCCTCAAGGTTTTAACCAAGGTTTTACTAAGCTTTAGCCGCTGGAACTTAGAGGACTGAGTCTGTGAGTGCTGAGGACTACAGGTAAAAATCCAAGTGCTGAGAAGCTTGGGCCCTATCTCCTCCACTCAGGCCTTGTATCTCCGTAATAGCCCTTAGGGCTTCCCTGGTGGCTTAGAGGGTAGAGCTTCTGCCTGCAATGTGGGAGACTTGGGTTCGATCCCTGAGTCAGGAAGATCCCCTGGAGAAGGAAATGGTAACCTACTCTAGTACTCTTGCCTGGAAAATCCCATGGATGGAGGAGCCTGGGAGGCTGCAGTCCATGGGGTCACAGAGTCAGACACGACTGAGCAACTGCACCTTTCCTTTAATAGTCCACCATAATCACAGAAAACTAGCCAATTTGATCACACGGACCACAGCCTTGTCTAACTCAGTGAAACTAAGCCATGCCGTGAGGGGCCACCCAAGACGGGAGGATCATGGTGGAGAGGTCTGACAAAATGTGGTCCACTGGAGAAGGGGATGGCAAACCACTTCAGTGTTCTTGCCTTGAGAAGCCCACAAACAGTATGAAAAGGCAAACTGATAGGATACTGAAAGGGGAACTCCCCGGATGGGTAGGTGCCCAATATGCTGCTGCAGATCAGTGGAGAAATAACTCCAGAAAGAATGAAGGGATGGAGCCAAAGCAAAAACAATACCCAGTTGTGCATGTGACTGGTGATAGAAGCAAGATCCGATGCTGTAAAGAACAATATTGCATAGGAACCTGGAATGTCAGGTCCATGAATCAAGGCAAATTGGAAGTGGTCAAACAAGAGATGGCAAGGGTGAACGTCGACATTCTAGGAATCAGCGAACTAAAATGGACTGGAATGGGTGAATTTAACTCAGATGACCATTATATCTACTACTGCGGGCAGGAATCCCTCAGAAGAAATGGAGTAGCCATCATGGTCAACAAAAGAGTCCGAAATGCAGTACTTGGATGCAATCTCAAAAACGACAGAATGATCTCTGTTCGTTTCCAAGGCAAACCATTCAATATCACAGTTATCCAAGTCTATGCCCCAACCAGTAATGCTGAAGAAGCTGAAGTTGAACGGTTTTATGAAGACCTACAAGACCTTGTAGAACTAACACCCAAAAAAGATGTCCTTTTCATTATAGGGGACTGGAATGCTAAAGTAGGAAGTCAAGAAACACCTGGAGTAACAGGCAAATTTGGCCTTGGAATGCGGAATGAAGCAGGGCAAAGACTAATAGAGTTTTGCCAAGAAAATGCACTGGTCATAGCAAACACCCTCTTCCAGCAACACAAGAGAAGACTCTACACATGGACATCACCAGATGGTCAACACCGAAATCAGATTGATTATATTCTTTGCAGCCAAAGATGGAGAAGCTCTATACAGTCAACAAAAACAAGACCAGGAGCTGACTGTGGCTCAGATCATGAACTCCTTATTTCCAAATTCAGACTTAAATTGAAGAAAGTAGGGAAAACCGCTAGACCATTCAGGTATGACCTAAATCAAATCCCTTATGATTATACAGTGGAAGTGAGAAATAGATTTAAGGGCCTAGATCTGATAGACAGAGTTCCTGATGAACTATGGAATGAGGTTCGTGACATTGTACAGGAGACAGGGATCAAGACCATCCCCATGGAAAAGAAATGCAAAAAAGCAAAATGGCTGTCTGGAGAAGCCTTACAAATAGCACTGAAAAGAAGAGAGGCGAAAAGCAAAGGAGAAAAGAAAAGATATAAGCATCTGAATGCAGAGTTCCAAAGAATAGCAAGAAGAGATAAGAAAGCCTTCTTCAGCAATCAATGCAAAGAGATAGAGGAAAACAACAGAATGGGAAAGACTAGAGATCTCTTCAAGAGAATTGGAGATACCAAGGGAACATTTCATGCAAAGATGGGCTCGATAAAGGATAGAAATGGTATGGACCTAACAGAAGCAGAAGATATTAAGAAGAGGTGGCAAGAATACACAGAAGAACTGTACAGAAAAGATCTTCACGACCCAGATAATCATGAGGATGTGATCACTAATCTAGAGCCAGACATCTTGGAATGTGAAGTCAAGTGGGCCTTAGAAAGCATCACTAAGAACAAAGCTAGTGGAGGTGATGGAATTCCAGTTGAGCTGTTTCAAATCCTGGAAGATGATGCTGTGAAAGTGCTGCACTCAATATGCCAGCAAATTTGGAAAACTCAGCAGTGGCCACAGGACTGGAAAAGGTCAGTTTTCATTCCAATTCCAAAGAAAGGCAATGCCAAAGAATGCTCAAACTACCGCACAATTGCACTCATCTCACACGCTAGTAAAGTAATGCTCAAAATTCTCCAAGCCAGGCTTCAGCAATATGTGAACCGTGAACTCCCTGATGTTCAAGCTGGTTTTAGAAAAGGCAGAGGAACCAGAGATCAAATTGCCAACATCCGCTGGATCATGGAAAAAGCAAGAGAGTTCCAGAAAAACATCTATTTCTGCTTTATTGACTATGCCAAAGCCTTTGACTGTGTGGATCACAATAAACTGTGGAAAATTCTGAAAGAGATGGGAATACCAGACCACCTAACCTGCCTCTTGAGAAATCTGTATGCAGGTCAGGAAGCAACAGTTAGAACTGGACATGGAACAACAGACTGGTTCCAAATAGGAAAAGGAGTACGTCAAGGCTGTATATTGTCACCCTGCTTATTTAACTTATATGCAGAGTACATCATGAGAAACGCTGGACTGGAAGAAACACAAGCTGGAATCAAGATTGCCGGGAGAAATATCAATAACCTCAGATATGCAGATGACACCACCCTTATGGCAGAAAGTGAAGAGGAACTAAAAAATCTCTTGATGAAAGTGAAAGAGGAAGAGTGAAAAAGTTGGCTTAAAGCTCAACATTCAGAAAACTAAGATCATGGCATCTGGTCCCATCACTTCATGGGAAATAGATGGGGAAACAGTGTCAGACTTTATTTTTGGGGCTTCAAAATCACTGCAGATGGTGATTGCAGCCATGAAATTAAAAGACGCTTACTCCTTGGAAGGAAAGTTATGACCAACCTAGACAGCATATTGAAAAGCACAGATATTACTTTGCCAATAAAGGTCCATCTAGTCAAGGCTATGGTTTTTCCAGTGGTCATGTATGGAGAAGGCAATGGCACCCCACTGCAGTACTCTTGCCTGGAAAATCCCATGGACGGAGGAGTCTGGTAGGCTGCATTCCATGGGGTTGCAAAGAGTCGGACACGACTAAGCAATTTCTTTCACTTTTCACTTTCATGCATTGGAAAAGGAAATGGCAACCTACTCCAGTGTTCTTGCCTGGAGAATCCCAGGGACGGCGGAGCCTGGTGGGGTGCCATCTCTGGGGTTGCACAGGGTCAGACACGACTGAGGTGACTTAGCAGTAGCAGCATGTATGGATGAGAGAGTTGGACTGTGAAGAAAGCTGAGCGCTGAAGAATTGATGCTTTTGAACTGTGGTGTTGGAGAAGACTCTTGAGAGTCCCTTGGACTGCAGGGAGATCCAATGGGTTCATCCTAAAGGAGATCAGTCTTGGGTGTTCATTGGAAGGACTGATGCTGAAGCTGAAACCCAATACTTTGGCCACCTCCTGCAAAGAGTTGACTCATTGGAAAAGACCCTGACGCTCGGAGGGATTGAGGGCAGGAGGAGAAGGGGACCACAGAGGAGGAGATGACTGGATGGCATCACCGACTGAATGGACATGAGTTTGAATGAACTCTGGGAGTTGGTGATGGACAGGGAGGCCTGACGTGCTGTGATTCATGGGGTCGCAAAGAGTTGGAGAGGACTGAGCGACTGAACTGAACTGAACCCTGAATAGTGTGTAAGCTGTCTGTGTCCCACACTACTGACAAGAGAGGATTGTGGTACTTCTCTAGCAGTCCAGAGATTAAGAATCTGCCTGCCAGTGCAGGGGACATGGGTTCCACACGTTGGTCTGGGAAGAATCCACATGCCATGGGGCAACAGGGCCCATGAGCCACAACTACTGAAGCCCGTGTTCCCTAGAGCCCGTGGTCCACTAGTGCCACCTGAGAAGCCTCTACCTTTCCCTAAGGCAAGGTAATTTTTTTCACCATAGATTAGTTTCACCTATTTTAGAATTTCATATAAATGAAATTGTACTATTTTGTGTCTAGTTTCTTTCACTTAGTATAATGATGTTGAGATTTATTTCTCAGTAATTCATTTAACAATCAAGCTAAGGAAAAAAGGGGAATTTTATTTGAGCCAAACTGAGGATTATAACCTGGAAAACAGATTCTCTGCCAGTCAGAATTGAGACAAAGGCTCATACAACTAAATGACATACTGATGTTTACATAAAGTTCACCAAAGGTATCTAGTCCAGGTTTGCACATAGAAAGCAAACAGTAAGTTATTAGACCCTTTACAGAACTGAGAAAGAACTGTATTGCTACTGACAGAGGACAGGGGGAAAAAAATTGATCTTTACAGTTATCAGATACTCCCATCTTTGACAAGCTCTGGTTAGTATGTAATACAAACACACAGTGCACATTAAGGTGTGGGGAGGAGGCCAAGTGGACATAGAATTTTATGTTTAATTTTTCTTGTTTTGCCTTAAAATATAAAATTTTATTTCATTGCATTCATATAGTTCATTTCTTTGAATAGTTGAGTAGTATTCCACAGTATGGATATACCATAATTTGTTTAACCATTCATCACTGATGGCTTTTTGGGTTGTTTCCAGTTTTAGGTTATTTTGAATTAAGCTGCTATGAATATTCTTTTTTTTCGGCTGTGCAGCAAGGGATGGGGGATTTTAGTTCCCTGACCAGATATGGAACCCATGCCCCCTGAAATGCAGGTGTGAAGTGCCAACTGCTGGACCACCAGGGAAGTCTTGAAGAATGGAGTCTTAACCATCGGATCACCAGGGAAGTTCTTGCTATGAATGTTCTTGTGCAAGACTTTAGGAATATGGTGCTTTCATTTCTCTTGGGTAAGCACCTAGATGTGGAATTTGGGGTCATGCAGTAGGTGTTTATTTGAGTTTATAGTAAACTGCCAGTTTTCTGAAGTATTTGTGTAATGCTATATACCACCAGGAATGAATGAACGTTCTAATTGCTCAAAATGCTTCTTATAGTATAATGTTAGGGAAATTAAAACGCAATTAGTTTTGTTCAGGCTTCAGAAGTCAGGGAGCAGGCCTCTGACCAATTTCTGACCTTGCCTGGACTCTATCTGGATTCCAGTTGGCCTGAGAGCACACCAATTGTTACCTGCTAGTCTAGGGGCACTTTAGATACCAAAGGGAGTAGATATTTAAATTTATTAAGCCCCTGAGGGCTTGGCCAAATGGCCAACTGGGAAAGACTGAGGGCAGGAGAAGGGCACCACAGAGGATGAGATGGTTGGATGTCATCACCCCCCTCCAAGAAGTCTTATGACTCACCAGGTGAAATAAATACCATTGTAAAAGTTAAAAAAACCACAGAGCTTCATTTTTGCATATAAACTGATGATAATTTGCAGCCTGGGATTATAAAGGAGAGCTCCCAGAAGCTGCAATTTGAAGTCTCACCCACAGGGTGCACACACTACCTAGGACCCTTTTCCCAACTGGGACTCCAGATTGCTGTTATTTGGGGAATTCCTGGTGCTGTTCGTCTGAATATAGGTTGTCTTCCCAATTTGGTGATATGTAAGCTGTTACTTCTATTGTTTCTATTTCTCTTCATTTAATAACTATTTATTGAAATTATGTATATTGGATTGTATACTGACTATATTATAGCTGAATACTGTGCTTCCCTGGTGGTTCAGAAGGTAAAGATTCTGCCTGCAATGAAGGAGACCCAGGTTCGATCTCTGGGTTGGGATGATCCCCTGGGAGAAACGAATGGCTACTAATTGCAGTATTCTTACCTGGAAAATTCCATGGACGGAGAAGTTTGGTGGGCTACAGTCCAAAGAGTCAGATATGACTGAGCGCTTCTTTCACTTCTCATTGATTAAGTCAGATAATCTATTAAATATTAAGATTATTTATTTTGTGTGTAATGAGTGATTTCTTTTATTAGTGAATCCTTGGAACCTAAAAGTAAAACTTTCTGCAAAACAAATGTTATCTTTACTTTGTAAAGCATCTGTTCAAAACTTATGTCCATTTAAAAAATGATTTTTAAAAAACTTTGAGTTGGAGTTTAAGTATTCTGAATATAAGTGCTTTTAGATAAATGTATCAAGATCATTTTCCCCAGTCTGTGTTGTACTTATTTTCTTAATATTATCTTCTGATTAACAAAAGTTTTAAATTTTGATGAATTTTCAGTTCAGTTCATTCACTCGGTCGTGTCCGACTCTTTGCAACCCTGTGAACTGCAGCACACCAGGCCTCCTTGTCCATCACCAGCTCCCAGAGCCTGCCCAAACTCATGTCCATTGAGTAGGTGATGACATCCAACCATCTCATCCTCTGTGGTGCCCTTCTCCTGCCCTCAGTCTTTCCCAGCATCAGGGTCTTTTCAAATGAGTCAGCTCTTTGCATCAGGTGGCCGAAATAGTGGATGAACATTAATTCATCAATTTTTAAAAACTGTATATTCTTCCTCACTTACAGACCCTCTACATGCNTCTGTGGTGCCCTTCTCCTGCCCTCAGTCTTTCCCAGCATCAGGGTCTTTTCAAATGAGTCAGCTCTTTGCATCAGGTGGCCGAAATAGTGGATGAACATTAATTCATCAATTTTTAAAAACTGTATATTCTTCCTCACTTACAGACCCTCTACATGCCTCAGACAGTTTACCAGGTGCTTTATAGGAGTAGAATATAAAAAGTCGTCTTTTTCTAAAGCTCTACACGAATGGCAATTTTTTAAAAAGCTTTTTATTGAATTTGTTACAATATTGCTTCTGCTTTTTATGTTTTGGTCCTTTGACCAGTGAGGCGTGTAGGATCTTAGCTACATGCTAAAGTGTGGCTAAGAACTCTCAAACCCTCCATTGGAAATCTGAAGTCTTAATCACTGGACCACCCGGGAAGTACCTGAATGGCAATTTTTTTGTTGGTTGTTGTTAAACTGTTAAAAAGCCTTAATCCAGAACAGTGGTTCAAATTTTAACTGAGTATATTCAATACCCTTTAAACTTTAAAAATAAGATTGCCAGGCTTCACTTGATTTTGTTTCATAGATTGTATGGTGCTGGTAGGTCTGGGAATCACAGAAATAGCAGTTCTTAAAGCTCAGCCAAATTTAAAGCTACTCCACCCACCATTTCCTCAAACGGTACAGGACATATTAATGGAAATAACCTGTTGGTTTTTAACATCTGCGTATTATTACCACAAGTGCCTTCTACCGGTCCTTTGAAATAATTAATTAGAAACCACTGGAGAACTTTACCAAACGGATTCTGTTGTAATCAGGCATAACTCAATAAACTATTTCAGAATAGGAATCAATTGCATGACCTGCGTGCTTTCCAACTGCTGGCTCTTGCTTTTCTTTCGCAAGAGAAAATTGCAAGTCTTCACAGGAAGCTTTTTGTGGTTGTATCTATATTTCTTTCTAAGTTGGTTCTCCTAATGGTTTTGATAATGGACCTTATTTGGCTGGCAATACAACATGAAACTTCTCATTGGGTATTTTCAAGACTGCCACGGGGAATCAGCTGCCAGTTTACTGCAATGTGGAATGCTGCACGAGATTCTGGGATCCGACTCAAAATGCTAATTTCAAAGGTCGAGTGAAGCTGTGGCTCACGTTTTCGCGTGCCTACGCTCTCTGCAGGCAGAACAAAGACCGGGTCCGAGGAGGCAGAAGCTGAAACCCATCTCAAATCTTTTTCCTCAGATAATTTTGGAGTCATGCCTGAAATGCCGGAGAACATGGAACAGGTAAGAGTGAGCTATTCAAGAAAAGCAGTCTGGAGTTTTATAGAGTTTCTTTACAAGAATCCCAGTGAACGTCTGGGAACGTAAAAGCCGAAAAGGGTGTGTTTAAAAAAAAAAGTCATTCATTTCTTTAAGACTTATAACTTTGGGACTTGGAATAATTAAACAACTTTAATTATTGACCCTGTATGGAGAGCTCAGCTAAGTCTCAATCGACAAAAATAACCCAAAACAGCAGTTTCACTTAACCAAATAAAAATGCATTCATATGTGAAGGTTCTATAGAAATAACGCTTTTATCTATAGTTGGGTGCTCCAGGCTTTCTTTGTCTTGGCAAGAAATGAACCTGCTAACCTAACTTTTATCTCTAGATTGCTCTATTTAAATTTATAGACTTAGCCACCACACGAACTTGGATATTGTCTGTATAACAATGGCGTTTTTATTCATGTAGAAACTTCCATTTTTAAAAAGGATGATTAAAACCCATGTACGAAGATGTGCCCCTAGAACCATACCCAAGTTTTATCTGGCAAATATTAAACCAGATCCTCAAATGTAGGCAAGTAAACTCTTTTTGTTCCTCACTCCAGATAAGGCTGCTCTGAGAATCAAAATGCTAATTGCATATGCAAGTCCTTAAATCGTCTTCGAGTAGGACATAATTTTTTTTTTTTTTGGGAAAGATTAGATTGCATTACCGCTGCAGCTAGAAACTTCACAAAAATTACCACTTTTAAAAAACAATCAAGAGGATCTTGAATGTGCTCCCCCAACACCCACACCATTTCTTTGTTGTTTGTAAATTATGCATGGTTTCGCGTTGGAGCTTTTCTCTCAAGGACTCTAAATAATGCTAAATTGATTAACAACCTGGAGTAGAACAAAAATAGAAAAGTGTGAAGGCTCAGTCTCTCTTGTTGCAGTTCAAAAATAACTTTATTCTTACAGTAATTAGGAAATGAGTTCTTGTTGGGGGTTGGGTAGGAAAGAAAGTCACCGGACTCAGACGTGGAAAAAAATTTTTTAAAGGCTGCTTAATGTTGAGCTCTAAGGTTAAACCAAAAAAGGTTTATGAAAATATGTTTTAGAATGACCCAAGCACTAATCACGTTTGTGGGCGACTTTTAGGTTTTGGTATCCTGCGTGTCTGGACAAGAACAGTACAGATTTACGTTCAAATTTGGCAAAACCTATGAGAGCCATGCTCGGGTAAATTTCACAGGCATCCCGGCTTTTCGGGTTTGAACTGGAAATAGTTGCAGCTGACAATAGGGCCGCTTTTGATCTGTCACTTGAAAAAAGCGTAATCCAGGGGGTAGAAGGTTCAGCATGACTCTCTTCTCCTAGTTCTTTTACATTTCTTGGTAGTGGAGGTTCGCCTCGCGTAGCCTGACGCTGCAACCTGTAAGGCGGTGCTTCTCAAAGGCTGATCTTGACTCTGGTTAAAGTTCACTAGAATGTAGAGTCCCAGTTATTGTTTAATCGCAAAGTTGTTTCTAACTCTGCCACCCCATGGACTGTAGCCCGCCACGCTCCTACAATTTAAGCAACTACTGATAAAAAGTCCGAGAATCCTTGTTTTGAAGGGGCAACCAAATAATTCGTTCCCCAGCCCGCTACGTGTTTTTATTTTTAACTAGAGTTTGACACGTTCGGAATTTCAGGCGTATTGCTTTCTGGCATGCCAGAAAGACAGATGGGTTCTTTAAGTGTTAATGACGCAGATATCTGGAGAAGGCAATGGCACCCCACTCCAGTACTCTTGCCTGGAAAATCCCATGGACGGAGGAGCCTGGTAGGCTGCAGTCCATGGGGTCGCTTAGAGTTGGACACGATTCAGTGACTTCACTTTCACTTTTATGCATTGGAGAAGGAAATGGCAACCCACTCCAGTGTTCTTGCCTGGAGAATCCCAGGGACGGCGGAGCCTGGTGGGCTGCCGTCTATGGGGTCGCACAGAGTCGGACACGACTGAAGCGACTTAGCAGCAGCAGAGGCAGATAACAATACTTTTTATTTTTATTTCAGTCTCTCTTTCAATCTCTCAAGAAATTAATGCTCTAGAGATACAGACGCGTTGTGCCGCCTCCTCTCACCGCTTCACTCCTCCCACCAAGACTTTAAAGTGTTTCATCCCGCTTTATGGGGTTTCCCTTGTAGCTCAGTTGGTAAAGAATCCGCCCACAATGCAGGAGACCCAGGTTCGATCCCTGGGCTGGAAAGATCCCCTGGAGAAGGAAAAGGCAACCCACTCCAGTGTTCTTGCCTGGAGAATCCCATGGACTGTAGACTGCCAGGCTTTTCTGTCCATGGAATCGCAAGAGTAGGACATGACTTAGCGACTACACCACCACCTCCATCCCGCTTTGTGTATCACGTGCCCAGTTGATTCTTAAGACACTGCACACAGTCTGGGCGNGCAGAGTCGGACACGACTGAAGCGACTTAGCAGCAGCAGCAGCACAGTGTCTCTGAACCTAGTCTGGCCCATAGTGCTCTGTAGAGCAGGGGGACCCAGTCGAGTCTCGGCAGCTGCTTCACATTTGAATGCACTTGTAAACGGATGGTCATTTCATTTTCAGAATACTCCCTGTTAACTCATCTTAAGGTAATCCAGGGCAGTAGATTATCTATATGTTAAAAAGTTAGAACTGCACTTTCCAATATGAGTTGGAGAACTATAACCATAGCATAACAAATATGGTAGCCATTAGCCACTGCTGGTTATTCACATTAATTAAAATGAAATAAAATTAGAACTTGAACCTCTTGGTCCTCATTTCGAGTGCTCCCCAGCCAGATGTGGCTGGTGGCTACCATGCTGGATAGCACAGACATAAAACATCTCCATCCTGCAGAGAGCTCTGTTGACAGTGTAATAACTTGCCCAAAGCTCCACTCCATGGCCTTTTGCAGGCTGATGTGATATCAGAACTGGAATTCTGGGCCTGAGACCTCTGAGCAGATTGCCCCAGGAAAGGAGCTGCTCCCCTCCAACCGAGACTGTGCACCTGAATGGCCCGCAGTCGAAGGAGGGCGGAAGGGACATGATGGTGTAGGCCACGGGCAGGAGGCTGAGGAAGAGGACAAGCAGCAGGAGGCCCATGTAGAAGTTGTTGGAGCGGGAGGCCTTGAACACGCGTTCGTGGGGGACGTTGCTGCTCATCACCGCCCAGCACTGGAAGTACATGGAGGTCAGCAGGCGCAGCACATTAATGCCCACCAGTCCCGGGGCGTAGAAGGAACCCATCCTGGAAGGGCAGAGATGGTACACCTGGTTGACTAGACAGCAGGAGAGGCCAGGGAAAGATGCCAGAAGGAAATGGGGCTGATGGGCTAGGGGCAGGAGGCCTTGCTGCTTTCCCCGTAGGTCCCAAGGGAAGGGATCTCCCTCTTAACCAGGACTTTTATCACCAAGCCATAGCCATCCATTCCTCAGGACAGGGATGTTCTAAGCATTACTGGCTTGGGTTCTAGCCAGGATTTTACCACTGCCCCACCTCCAGCATGGAGCAAATTACATGGCCTCTTGTTACTCTGTGGTCTCCATTAAACTGCACTGCTGCTCAGAAAAGTATCTGAAATCCTTAAATTAAAAGAATTGGATATTGGCTTGCAATGAGCCCTTGAAAGCCTTTGCCAGGTTCCCTGGTGGCTCAGATGGTAAAGAAACTGCCTGCAATGCAGGAGACCCAGGTTCAATCATTGGGTCAGGAAGATCTCCCGGAGAAGGAAATGGCAACTGACTCCAGTATTCTTGCCTGGAGAATCCCATGGACAGAGGAGTCTGGTGGGCTACAGTTCATGGGGTCACAGAGTCGGACATGACTGAGTGACTAACACACTTGAAAGCCTTTGGCTGAAGTCAGGCAGCTTCCTTAGTTCAGGCGTCTCCCTCTTTCCTCTCTTTCCTCCCCACTGCTTCCTCCTGCCTCCCTTTCTTTCTCTTCCTTCCTTCCCATCCTACTTTTTCCTTTTTCTTTCTTGCTCCTCTCCTCTCTCTTTCCTCCCTCTTCCTTTTTTTCCTTCTCTCTCCTTCTCTCTTCTCTCCCCTTGCTATGTACATGGTAGCAACAGAGTGGGCCAGACACCATCCTGGTTCAAATCTAGTCCTGCTCACGTGAAGGAAAGGAGCTCAGAGAGGCCAGATGACTTGTCCAGCCTCTCTCCTGCTGACTGAGAGGCTAAGCCTGGGATTCCAGCTTTTTGACTTCCCAGGTGAGATGATGCCCAGAGGAAATGGATAACTCACCAGATCATTCCTTGGTTGAAGATCAAACCAAGCACATTTCCACTGATATCAAACTCAGCATATGAGGGCTGAAGGGAAAGAGAGAAAGAGCAGAGAGAGAAAGTCTGTTAGGTGGTACCAGCCAACTGACCAAGCCACTCCACCCCAAAGAGCCTGCTCTGGCGGCCGGAGAGGAACCTCAGATTCAGGGTTCTATTTCTTTAACATGTTTTCAGCTTTTTAAAAAGAGTTAGTTTTTTCCCGTAAGATTTGGGCATTATTGATTTGTTTTTGACTGTGCTGGGCCTTCACTGCTGCTCGCTCTTCGGCTGTGGCGAGCAGGGGCTACTTTCTAGTTGCAGTGTGCGGGCTTCTCATTGCAGTGGTTTCTCCTGTTGCAGAGCGCATGGCTTTGCAATGTGCCTGGGCTTTGGTAGTTGCGGCTCACGGGCTCAGTAGAGCACAGGTTCGATACTTGTGGTGGAACCACGGGCTTAGTTGTCCCGTGGCATGTGGGATCTGCCCGGACTAGGGATTGAAACTGTGGTCCTGAACTGGCAGGCAGATTTCTTACCATTGAGCCAACAGGGAAGCCACTAAAAAGAGTTTTAAATTTCTCAAACTTGAAGCATTCTTCAATGTCTTCTTCAATTTAAAAAATGAAAATTTTTTTTTGGAAATTCCATGGCGGTCCAGGGATTAGGGCTCCACCCTTTACTGCTGGGAGTCCAGGTTCAATCCCTGGTAAGAGAACTAAGATTCCACAAGCCACAAGGTGTAGTCAAATTAAAAAAAAAATTGAGAGAGAGCATTTTACCTTTTAGGGCCTGCAGGTTGACAGTGTGTTCTTGGGAGACCCCCTAAGCGAATGTTTTATTAATGCTTTAATCAGAAATGTATCTTGAAATTACAATCAAGTAATCTAAGGTGTGAATAAAATAAATAACAAAATGCAAATAATTAAACGAGGAGTCAAATGTAAAGAAAGCTTTAAAAGCAAACAAAATAGATCAATCACTCCTCCAATTTTCTTTTCTCCTTCTCATCTTCCTCTTGGAAAGGAGTGAGCTCAGACAGATTCATATTTTCAACCTGACTCTGATTTTCAGAGTTTTGGAGATTAGT
The DNA here is from genome assembly GCA_006410675.1 of Oreotragus oreotragus. Taxonomy (NCBI): domain Eukaryota; kingdom Metazoa; phylum Chordata; class Mammalia; order Artiodactyla; family Bovidae; genus Oreotragus; species Oreotragus oreotragus. The sequence goes on along the minus strand of SJYX01005919.1, from coordinate 543,488 downwards.
CAACTGTTTGAAAGGACACAAAGTGTGTGAGCACTGGGGAGCTGCAGTGGGGAGCTGGGGTCTTTGTGAGGCCAGCTTAAACCTGCTTCCTGATTTGTCTTCCAGATATGGAGATAAAAAGTGACAGGAATGACAGAAGAGGAAAACAAAGTGAGGAGAGAGAAAAGGAAGGTCACATGAGTGTGGATCAAAGGAGGAAATATGCTAAATCCAAATACAGGAAGGTTAAATCTTGGGAATTTAAAATTTGAAAATATTTTTTAAAAACTTCTTTATCTATCTAATTTTGCATCTTGCCTAGAAAAAAATGAAATACTTTACTACTTCACAGAGTGGAGATTGACATTAAACATCTAAAGGAAATAATAGAATGCATCTAACTATATCAGAGAGGATGGCTGGAATGCCTTTCTGCAGAATGTTCAGGAAATGGTGACCTACAAATCCAGCCTCCAGGTCCCAGCACCAGCAGTAGTTCATGAACCGGACAAAACAAGCCCGTAGGAAGTCGCCCAGCAGGATGGTGATATACGTTACCAGCATGTCAGACACTGTCAGCCTCATGAATTCCTGCAAAAAGGAACAAAGCAAAAGGGAGTGGTCAGGGTTTGACCAGGCCCACTTCTCCCAACTGACTGTAGCCATGCCATGCCCTCCCACTCCATATTCCTTTTTGTGACTCTCTGATTGATGGTAGCAGAATGATGGTGCAGATAGGACTCCATGCTTTGCAAAATGCTTACTACAGTTTCCAGTTAAGTTAGTTGCTGGGATTCTCCAGGCAAGAACACTGGAGTGGGTTGCCATGTCCCTCTCCAATGCATGAAAGTGAAGCGTGAAAGTGAAGTCGCTCAGTCGTGTCTGACTCTTAGCGACCCCATGGACTGCAGCCTATCAGGCTCCTCCACCCCTGGGATTTTCCAGGCAAGAATACTGGAGTGGGTCGCCACTGCTACAAGTTACTAATTTATTGCTTTGAATAGTCTCTGAACATTTTGATGTTGANTCTCCAATGCATGAAAGTGAAGCGTGAAAGTGAAGTCGCTCAGTCGTGTCTGACTCTTAGCGACCCCATGGACTGCAGCCTATCAGGCTCCTCCACCCCTGGGATTTTCCAGGCAAGAATACTGGAGTGGGTCGCCACTGCTACAAGTTACTAATTTATTGCTTTGAATAGTCTCTGAACATTTTGATGTTGACATTAACCTTGCAAGTTTATTGGGAAGCTTACTGATTATGCACACAAATTTCCTGGCAGTTGGCAACACCCAGTATTTGGTAGTTACCAGCACTGTTGCACAAATGAAAGATCTGAAGGCTTACTCCTTGCTTCCCCCACCTGCTCTGAAGTACCATCTGTACCAAGTAGGACTGAATCTGACCACTGTTCTTGGGGACAGCTGCTGACATTCTTCACCCTCTGCTGATTGAATTTTTTTTTGGTATGTAGAGAAAATAATCTAGGTTTTTTACAGAGGCACATGGAATAAGAGCTCAAAGCAAAGAAACAATGTTTTCTCTGCTTTGCAGAGTACATATAATTTATTAATTTTTAAAAAAGTTGAAAAGATCTACCAGACATCATTAAAACCTTCAAGACATCCAATAGACTTGGAGTTCCCAGGGGCATAGGACCTGCTTTATTCATTTTTGTATCTTCCAAGATGATTAATAAATGTTTGCTGGATGAACAGCTGATGAGTTTTTATGTTTTTTTTCTCAATCCTAATGCTCTTAAGTAAAAGACAAACCAACTTGTATTTGGTCTCCACACCTGCGCAAGGTGATGCTCTGGGGCCTGGGGTGGAGATGAACATGGGTAAGCAGGACATAACACTTCAAACCTATCATCACCAGCAAGCTCAGAAAGAAGCAAGCTTTAATCAGTGATGGGCATTCAGGGAGGAAGTCAAGAGAGATGCCCTCCAAGGATGTGAGGTAGGAAAAGAGAAATTCTACAGCAGAATATTCCAAAGAAATCACGTAGGTAATGAACTCTTCTGTCTTCCAAAGAGGGTGGGTTTTACTCATGTGAAGACTTTCTCTGTTACACAACTGTGATGGGTTTAGAAATGTGAGTTGCTCTTCACATTAAAAATGAAGAGGATTTAATGAGAATGGGGGAATCTGGACCAGAGGAGATGAGAAGCGGTGAGTCTTAGCCCTCCATGAAGCAAGTAGAGAGAAAATCCCTCGGGACCTCGTGAGGAAGAGACTCTGCAGCAGGAAAATATCTACTGGTGGACCTGCAGGCAGTGTTTGTCAGGGTGTGTGATGTAATCCCCTCTTCCACTGGACTTCATTACCCTCAGTTAAAAACATTATTTTCTAATGCTCTGCTGCTGCTAAGTCGCTTCAATTGTGTCCGACTCTGTGTGACCCCATAGATGGCAGCCCACCAGGCTCCCACGTCCCTGGGATTCTCCAGNCTTACCTAGTCGAGAAGGAAGAACACACAAAATATTCTTGACCACCCCCCGCCCCGCCCCCGCCTCTTGTCCCCCTCCCGTCCCTCGCCGGCCCCTAAACAAAACTCATAGTCCCAGTTTAAGACCCGGGCCTTTGTTTCGTGTATCCCTTTAAGAGTTGGCGCGTGGGCTGGGTGCGTCCCGAACGCGCCCGCCCCCTTTCAGGGGCGTCGGCGGAGCGTGGCCAATCAGGAAGCACGGTCTTGGCGGCGGAAGCCGGAAGCGGTGAAAGGGGGGGCTGGCCCGGACCTAGGGTAGGCGGACCTAGGGGGTTGGAGCTGCGGCCCGCCGCGATCCCCGGCAGAAGGAAGTGGCGGTCGCTTCGGCGGCGGCGGCGACTACAGCGCAAAGACGGCGGGCATGGTGGGCCGGGAGAAAGAGCTCTCTATCCACTTTGTTCCCGGAGACTGCCGGTTGGTGGAGGTGAGGGAGTCGGCCCGGGTCTTGCGGGGTGGGGAGACGTTTTGTGGTAACCGAGTGCGCAGAGCGGAAAGAGTCGTGGCGGGGGCTCGAGTGGTTTTCCAGACGCATCCTCCCAGAGTCGGAGCCCCAGGAGACTAGGGCGGCGCCGCCGAGTTTGTTTACCTCGGTGCACACTCTTCTGTGTTTTGTTTCTCAGCCATTGCGACAGGAAATGATTAGGTGGGGTTTCACTTTCGAGCCTCCCGTCTCTCTTCTCAGGAATGAAGAAGGGTTTTCCGAGCTGTTTTGACTTTTTCTAAATTTCGTTTTCACCCTTTGTTCATATCTTTTGATCTTAACTGTTCGTATCTCTGAGGAAAAAAGGAGCAAGGTGGCTTTTCAGAAGCAGTTACAAGATTGGAGATAAGAACTGAACTCTTAGTTTATGCATGGCTGTTGTGCGCTTCATATGCATTATTTACTGTAGTCCTCATAATTATAAGATACTGGTTTTGTTCGATTTTACAGATATTTGAGACTAAGAGAGCAGGTCTTTGGTCCAAGTTCATTCAGTAAGATTGCAGCTGGGATTCAAATACAATCTCTTTGACTGTCTCAGGCTTTGAACAACTACAGAGATTGCATACATCTCCATAAACCCCAATCTCTATTTCATTCCAGGCCCCTCAGTATTCGTCAGTGCATAGGATATTTATCTAGCACTGGGGATAAGAATGTTCATGCCAAGATCAGTATATCTTAAAGGGTATGAGAGAAGGTGTAAGTGATGGCTGTTTTTGAGAATGCAAAATTTTTACACCTTCAAAATATAGCATATTTAGTGTTTTCAAGTCATTTTGGGATTTGGGGAGTAAAGTTAGGATGGATGGGCTGTTTGATCTTCTGTTTTGCTCCTGTGTACCCCACACAGTGCTGAGCCCCTAAAGTTGCATGTTGCTTGTTTATGTATGTGTATATGTGCACTGTATATGCATCTTTGTGTATATAAAGCTTAATCAGTTTTAACAGTGAGCTCAGTAGACAAGTGAAAATACGTTTTCCTTCATTCAAATTGCGCAATCAAAAGCTTGACATGTATTTGCTTCTTTCAGAACCTGTAGAGTTAAAACTGCCTAGTGGGACTGTCTTACAGTTTATGTTAGAGGAATAAACTGTGGCAGTTCCTGTTCGTATTACTGGCCGTGGGGTACAGTAGAGTGACAGTGGGAGTTTAGACCAGTGTCACCTAGGTATTTTAAAAAGTTTCTCAAAGTCTAGTAGGAGTGTCTACTCAAATATGTATCTCTAGGGGAATGTTGTGAGAATCAAATAAATCAATGTGAAACTTTGCGAAATCGAAGAGGTTATGAAAATAGCAAAGTATAATTATATTTACCACTAAAACTTAAGAAAATCCTACTTTAGATATTTGTGATATTTCACCCTTGGCTTTCTCTAGTAGAAGTTAATCCAAGTTTGCTAAAGTAGAAACCACTGTCCCAGAGTACTGTTTTGGACCATTTTGGAAGAGCCTTTTATTGTCCTGTACCTTACAATTTGCTGTTATTTGATTTGATGGCATAATAAGAGCTATGACTCATTTATTTATATGTACTTACTTTTTCAAACATTTTTTTTGTGTGTGTGTATATAAATCTGGTCACCTGGTGTTTCTGAATTCTATAAATCTGTGAGTTGATAGGAGAAGAGGCAGATGCAAATTAAAGTCATGTTTAATATACTTGACTCATAAGAATAAAAATTGAGAAATAGACTTTTCAGGAAGACAGAATATCTTCAGGTCTTAATTATGCTTTGGGTTAACTACCCAGCTTTATTGTTCCTCATTTAGAGTTCCTTGAGGTGTTTGGACATTCCTGTGTTTGGCAGAAGTAAAGTAATTTATAGAGTAATGAGCCGTAATTATTTTCAAAGGAATATTTCTCTGGTTTTAAAAGAACCAAAACTGTGCTTTAAGATGCTTCAGGTGGAGTTCTGTTTATAGAGACTCAAAAATAGAGATATTTTTGTTTGACTTCTCTTAATTTCAGAGTGATGTGTATTTTATTTGCCAACCACAAAAAAACTTGCAATCTGAATGAAAACTTCTTGTTTTGGCTTCTATACTGTGACAGAACATGCTGTTTGAGTCTCCAAAGAGAACTGTATGAAAAGAAGAAAAGTTACTTTAAACAAAACTTCTTTCAGTTTGTTCAGATATCTTCTGTGGGAAGGGTAGTATGGAAAATGTTAGAATTGTAGGATTGTAAAGCTATAAGAGCCTTAATCATCTGTCCAAATACAAACATTTACCAGCAAGTTACATTAGTAGATTTGGAGTAACTTCTTAATGCCACAGTTTGTGTCAGAGAAGATAAAATGTAGTCATCAAGAAGCCAAGTATAAGTTCAAAGGATTGAGAGAGCGTGCATTTGACTAGACGGACAATAGAAGCAAAAGGACCCCTGTTCTGTTTCCTACCTTTTTCCTTTTACTGTGGGCAAAACCTGTGACATCTTTAGATTTAAGTGTCCTTGCTTTGGAAAACTCTCAAGAGGATTATGCAGAATCTCTTTGTTTCAGAAAATGCTTGCACTTCAGATCTCTGCTCTTTTAATATAGAAAATTATTGCACACTGACATTTGACCACTAGGTAATTATTGGACTGTTTTCTTCCAGGGAGCTTACAAATTATCCCAGGCTGTACAGAGTTTGTATCTTCTCCATGCAACCACCCATACTATTTTAAAGTGAAGAATACTTTATGCCTTAAAGACCCTCACTGTGTTTGTAACTTAATCCTATATTTCATCAAATCTAAGATGCTCTCAATTGTAAGATTATCTGGACTCTCAAGATGCACTGAAAAGCCAAAAAGACTGCCAAACACATTTGTAAGATGCATCTTTATTTCCTTCATTTAACAGATGATAAATGAGGAAAAAATGTGCTTCACTCACCAGTGAGGTACACAGAGATCTTATTTTACTGTTCAGTAATTTCGTGGTTACTATAAGCATGATGTTTGGTCTTTGACTTCTTTTTCTAGTTTTCCTTTTTAAAGGGAAAAGGGTAACAAGGTTGTTACTTCTGAAAGGGTAGATAGCAGTTTGTTTTTATTTGTTTGAGTCAGAGCTATCTTTAGGAAGGCCTTGGATGTTCCTGGAATTGTCAAGTTAAGTTTCCAAATTACCAGCATCAGCACCACCTGGAAACTTGTTAGAAATGCCAATTATCAGGCCTCATTCCAAGTCTACTGGATCTGAAAGCCTTCCAGTTGATTCCTGTCCTAGGTGAATAAAGCCTGTGAACTACTGATTCAAGAACCACTGTCTATTCCTTCTTTAGAGTGACAATGAGAAACTCAGAAGAAACCAACTCGTAGGCCTTTTATAGTATTTTCCCAGGGATCTTTATGGTCTGTGTCCTGTGCAAATTGTTTTCTGATTGTATCTCTACTAGATCTGGCCTATTTTAACCTCTTTAACAATTGCAGTCTTTGCAGGGCTGTTTTCTTGCCAAAAACTCAAAGAAAATATTTTGCTGGCTGAAATCTTTGTTTGCATAGATTGTTTGACTTCGAGCCAAGTTTTGCAAGAGAGAGCCTAGATGAATTTTTCTTTAGCTTCTAAAACATCTTGAAATGGGGTGAACTAAGGAAGAAATATCTTTAAAAACTTACCTTTATTCTGTTTCTGTCAGCCTTTTCATTTCTGGTTTTTCCTTTGATAGCTACACTTGATTTAGATGGCCTTTTTTTTTTTTTTCTTTTTCAAGTATGCTGCTAAGTCGCCTTGGTCGAGTCCGACTCTGTGTGACCCCATAGACAGCAGCCCACCAGGCTCCCCCCGTCCTTGGGATTCTCCAGGCAAGAATACTGGAGTGGGTTGCCATTTCCTTCTCCAATGCAGGAAAGTGAAAAGTGAAAGTGAAGTCACTCAGTCGTGTCTGACTCTTAGCGACCTCATGGACTGCAGCCTACCAGGCTCCTTTGTCCATGGGATTTTCCAGGCAAGAGTACTGGAGTGGGTTGCCATTGCCTTCTCCGTTTTTCAAGTATAGTCTGTTAAATTAGCAGTCTTGAGAGCTAGGGAAAAAAGATCTTTGGTTATTGTGTGTATATTTAAGGTTTTTGACAGCTCAGAATTAGGTGACTAAACCAACATTTCAAATTTAAAGGGCTTCAAGTTGATACACTAATAAAAATTGGTTTTTGTTTTGAATAGTGTTTTCTTAATTAAAATGTCTTTGAGGATATTTTGCGTTAACCTGTCTTGGGAAGAAGGGAAATTTCTATGTAGAGATAGTTGGAATTGTTTCCTAAATAGTAGTTTGTTTTTTTTTTTAAATTTCAGTGTGTGAGGAATTTTTCCTTTTTCACAATAGTGACATAGATCAGTTTAAAATATTTTTTTTTCTTATCCTCTGCTTATGTTTTATTAGTTTTAACTGGTCTAAATAGGTAAATTTAGAGTCAGTGTAGGGATATTTACAAGTTAAATTAAACTTAGAATGTTAGTTCCATAAGGACCAAATTACTTTTTCTTCCACATAAATTTCTATGAAATATGAAATTCTCTAATTTGGACATATCTCATTGATAAAGTCAATGAGGTTTAAAAGAAAACTTGAGATTAAAAATTGAAGAGCAAAACTGTCGGTTTGGAAACATGTTGGGAGAATATAACCCTAATATTTAATCAGGGCAAAAATAAGGAAGCTTTAAAATGCATTTTTATAAATGGAAGAACATAAATAAAGTTGATGGTTATTACTACTTTGGACATCATTGATCCTAAAAATAAGTTTTTCCATTATTACTGTTAGGAAATCTAAATCTGTTTGACTAGGTGATTCCTTGTAGTATCATCTTAGGTTCTTTTTCTTGGGAAGGATTATTAAAACTTTCTCGTAAGTGACATACTTATTGATGCAGTTTGATTGATCTTCGTTCTAACTTAAGACTTATACATATGGGACATGAAGCAGACAACTCAGACTTGAAATGTTTAGTGAATGAAGATGGTGGCTAATTTTGTTGAGAGGCTATTTTCAAATTAATTAATTCTTTTCTCCTCTTTCACATTTTAGGAGGAAGTTAACATCCCCAACAGGCGGGTACTCATTACTGGTGCCACTGGGCTTCTTGGCAGAGCTGTGTACAAAGAATTTCAGCAGAATAATTGGCATGCTGTTGGCTGTGGTTTTAGAAGAGCAAGACCAAAATTTGAGCAGGTCAATCTCTTGGATTCCAATGCAGTTCATCACATCATTTATGATTTTCAGGTATGGTTTATTTTAACGCATAAGTAAACTATTAAGGGGCTTCCCTGGTAGCTCAGCTGGTAAGGAAGAAACTGTTAAGAATTGTCTCAGTTCAGTCACTCAGTCATGTCTGACTCTTTGAGACCCCGTGGACTGCAGCATGCCAGGCTTCGCTGTCCATCAGCAACTCCCAGAGCCTACTCAAATTCATGTCCATTGAGTCGATGATGCCATCCAAACATCTCATCCTCTGTCAACTCCTCCTCCTCCTGCCGTCAATCTTTCCCAGCATCAGGGTCTTTTCCAGTGATTTGGTTCTTCGCATCAGGTGGCCAAAGCATTGTAGTTTCAGCTTCAGCATCAGTCCTTCCAATGAACATTCAGGACTGATTTCCTTTAAGATTGACTGGTTTAATCTTACAGTCCAAGGGACCCTCAAGAGTCTTCTCCAACACCACAGTTCAAAAGTATCAATTCTTCGACTCTCAGCTTTCTTCACAGTCCAACTCTCACATTCATACATGACCACTGGAAAAACCATATCTTGACTAGACGGACCTTTGTTGGTAAAGCAATGTCTATGCTTTTCAGTGTGCTCTCTAGGTTGTTCATAGGATTTCTTCCAAGGAGCAAGCGTCTTTTAATTTCATGGCTTCACTTCACTAATTCACTAATGCAGTGATTCTGTCTGGGTGATATAAAAACTTGTTCTTAAGGAAGTTATAGTACTTAAGCTCTAACCTATTAAGCAACAGTAGTATACAGTGCACATTTTTTTTTGTTTGAGGGGGTGGAAAAATTATGTTGAGATACAGGTTGACAAAAGGCAGAAAACGAAGCATTTTGTAAAAAGCTTCTGTTTGGGAATTACTCTTCTAAGTACCACTTTCTATGCAAATCCTTTTCTTGTTTTGAGGGTAAAAATATTTGCTTTTTTATTTTTAACTGGAGGATAATTGCTTTACAATGTTGTGTTGGTTTCTGCGGTAAAACTACACAGATCAGCCGTGTGTGTGTGTGTGTATGTGTTTATCCCCTCCCTCTTGAGCCACCCGCCCCATTTCTACTCCTCAAGGTTGTCCCGGAGCGGCACTCCTATGTTACATAGTAGCTTCCCGTTAGCTAGCTGTTTTACACATGGTGGTATATCTGTCATTGCTACTATCTTGATTTTGTCCCACCCTCTCCTTCCGCTACAAATCCTTTTGAAAATAGTATCTGTTACCCTTACAACACTGCAAAACAGTTCTCATATCTGTTTTTGTTGTTTAGTTACCGACTTAGTGACCCCCATTGCCTGCAGCACATCTGAAGGACAGGCTTCCCTGTCCTTTACTGTCTCCCAGAATTGGCTCAAACTCATATCCGTTGACGGAGAAGGTGATGGCACCCCACTGCAGTACTCTTGCCCGGAAAATCCCATGGACAGAGGAGCCTGGTAGGCTGCGGTCCATGGGGTTGCGAAGAGTCAGAGATGACTGAGCGACTTCCCTTTCACTTTTTACTTTAATGCATTGGAGAAGGAAATGGCAACCCACTCCAGTGTTCTTGCCTGAAGAATCCCAGGGACAGGGGAGCCTGGTGGGCTGCCGTCTGTGGGATCACACAGAGTCGGACACGACTGAAGTGACTTAGCAGCAGTAGCAGCATGTCCATTGAGTCGGTGATGCTATCCAACCATCTCGTTCTCTGTTGCCCCCTTTTCCTCCTGCCCTCAATCTTTCCCAGGATCGGGGTCTTTTCCAGTGAGTCGGCTGTTTGCATTAGGTGGCCAGAATAGTGGAGCTTCAGCTTCAGCATCAGTCTTTCTACTGTATATTCAAGGTTGATTTCCTTTAGGATTGACTGGTTTGATCTTCTTGAAGGGACTCATTTCCATTTTAGAGATTACCACAAAGGCTCAGAGAGTTTAAACAACTCGTTGGCCATGGTCACAGAAAAGTTACAGAAAGAATTAGGTTTTGTTACAACTCTTGAGTAAGAGGTGAAATCAGTAATTCAAGTTCTTTCTAAAAATATGACCCAAAGAACATTGCATCAGAATCACTTGGAAAACTTGTTCTTATGTCTCACTCCCAGAGATTTTCATTCAGTAAGCCAATGGTAGAGCCTGGGACTGCACATTTTAAGAACCATCCCAGCTTATGCACATGTAAGTTTGAAAGCAACTTTCAGATCATGCTTCTTCAAGCAGTTTCTGAGAAGGAGGAAGTTTCGTGTGTGAGTACATGAGCCCTTCTGATCACTGGTCTTCCCAAATCTTAACTCTGACTCAGCTCCTCTGCGACGTAGAAGCCCGGTCTCTACCAAGGGCCTTCACGTCATACGGTATTGAAAAGGTCTCTTTACATACTCATATTTTCCATTAGATTGTGAAATCCTTGATCCTCACACACTGCTTAGCGTATAAGTAGTATACTTAAATACTTAACTGACAATATAGTTTTAATGGATGCTTAATTTTCTTTAAATGATGGAGTTAAGAGATTAGAATTTATGAATTTAATTTGCAATTGCTATTCCTCTCCCTTTCCCACAGACTTAACTAAGTATTTAGGTCATAAGATTGCCCTTTTCTCCCGCTCAGATGAGGGGATAAAGCTTATTTTGATTTAGAAGCCTGGTTGTTGCCCCAGAGTTTTGTCTGATTTTTGCCTAGGAATTGCTCGATTGCTCTTTCCTTCTCAGGGCCTATATATATTTTTAAGGAAGTCTGAACGTTGAAAAAGGGAAATGTGACAAAACCACATTAAAAATTAGAATGATTCTTTAGTTGAAGGAATGTTTTAATAAACATGTTTCTTTGAATTAATTTACTGTTGGAAGGCTATAGTTCTTCTGTCTTTATTCCTTTTTGGGCTAAAAACACATCGATGCTTAACTTCTAGCCCCATGTCATTGTACATTGTGCAGCAGAGAGAAGGCCAGATGTTGTAGAAAATCACCCAGATGCTGCTTCTCAACTTAACGTGGATGCTTCTGGCAATTTAGCAAAGGAAGCAGGTAATGAAGACTTTATAAAATCTTCATAAAAATTAAGTGATCGCTGAGTGTGCAGATATTAAAGTTTTATAGATGGCTTATAAGAAATTTGTTATACTTTTGATGAATAAGCTATTACAACTTCCAGTAAACCATCAGGTTGTATAGTAATTTAATAGATTGCTTTCTCTCTCTTTTTTTTTTTTTTGGTAGCTGCAATTGGAGCATTTCTAATCTATATTAGCTCTGATTATGTTTTTGATGGAACAAACCCACCTTATAGAGAGGAAGACATACCAAATCCCCTAAATCTATATGGCAAAACAAAATTAGAAGGAGAAAAGGCCGTCCTGGAGAACAATTTAGGTAAGACACATCTCTTTAGTTAGCTCCCTGACTCTTTTTGAGGATTTCTTTTTGTTTAAGATTTGTGTGTATGCGTGTCTGTATCTTAATTTTTAAAATATTTATTTAGTTTTCTTTATTTGGCTGTGCTGGGTCTTAGTTGTGATGTATGGACTTAGTTGCTCTGTGGGATGTGGGATCTTAGTTCCTGGGCCTGGGATTGAACCCACATCTCCTGCATTGGAAGGCGGATTCTTAACCACTGGACCACCAGGGAAGTTCCTTTTGTTCTTTTAAATTAGTCAAGGAGCATAAATCCATTGGAGAAAAACTAGGGAATGTAGTTAACAAGGAAAACAAGAATTTTTGAAATCCTGAAGAATTTATGAATCCTTTCAGACCATTTCCAGTATCAGTGTGTACATGAATACCATTATAGATAGAAAGTAAATCAGATTTTTGTAATATTTCAAAAAAGGAAAGGTCAGTATCATTTTTCTTAGACTGCAGTATTCTGTTATTGGTATGGTTACATTTTTTTCCCTGTGTTTGTATATCCACAGTCATTTGTATGGTTTTTCTTTTTTCCTATGTGTTTGTATATATACACACATACATTAATGTGTTAATTATAAAACAAGAAACCTCCTGAAAATTTTTTTTTAATCTTAAAACTGTAGAGTTCTCTTACAGTGCTTCGTCAGAGAAGCACTAAATGTGGTTATGGAAGTATTTTTTGTGGATTTCTAAACATCTGTGCATATTGTTTTATAAACTGATTTTTCTCCCCCTACATACATGAATTTCAGTTCTTATGGAGCCATCTCTAGGATATCTTTTTCATATCAGTGGCTGCATAATATCTGATTTAATGCTCCTTTGCACTGAAACTACTGCCTTAGACTGTACTACATCCTTGAGAAACATCCCCTACTGTACATATCATGTTAACACATAGGGTTTATTATTATTATTATAAATTATCCTTTGGAAATCATCTTTGAATATATATTAGTATACAGCTGACCTTTGTACAGCTTGGGGATTAGTGTTGCCAACCCATGCATAGTTGGAAATCCATGTGTAACTTTAGATTCCAGAAACTTAATTACTCACAGCCTACTCTTGACAGAGGGTCTTCCCTGGTGGCTCAGTGGTGAAGAATCCTCCTGCCAAAACAGGAGATGCAGGTTTGATCCCTGGGTCAGAAAGATCCCTGGGAGTAGGAACTGTCAACCCATTCCAATACTCTTGCCTGGGAAATCCTGTGGATGGAGGAACCTGGTGGGCTACAGTCCATGGGGTCGCAAAAAAGTCAGACACAACTTAGCAGCTAAACAGCAGCTCTTGTCCCAAGCCTTACTAAAACATAAAAAGTAAATTTATACATATTTTGTATGTTATATGTATTATATACTATTCCTAAAGTAATCTTGAGAGAAGAAAACATTATATACAGTATTGTATCAACACTAAGTTTACCTAAGTTTACCAGATGAATTGTCTGTCAGTAACTACATTAGTGTTGTTTTATATGGTACAAAACACTATATGTGTCATGTATTACTAAGACTACACATCAAAAATGAAGATAATCTGAGAATAAATTTATATTTATTTACAGGTATGATTCAGGAATCAGTAAGGAAGAAGCAGTAAATGGTAGTCTAGTGTAATCAGTAACGATTGCTTCATGGTAGCCTCGCGTATACACTAGTAAATGAATCATTACAAAACTGTTGGCATAAGTATTGCAGTCATTCATTATACAGCTAAATACTGTTAAATTTGTTTTTAAACCACTTACCTGTGATGATAGACTGATACAGAGTTTTTCTGGTTACAAGAGAGACCAGACATACTGTATGGTAATGTAACTCTTTGAGAACGAAGTTATGAAACATTAAGAAAACACATTAACCTTATATTAAATATCACTCACCTTATGCCCATGTAAGGATAGGCTATCCACTTCAGTACATCTTGTCCATGATATTTTGCATGAAAAAAGTTGCATATAAATGGAACCACACTGTTCAAACCTGTGTTATTCATAAATCATCTGCCCAGCTCTATAGTAAGTTAATTTAAAATAGTTTTCATTGAATTTCAGTTAGTGTAAATTACCTAGTCTGTTATAACTCCTTCGTATTGACCAACATAAAATTCCTCATAGTTCCTTAGTCAGTGATTTCAAGGGCCATGTGGTGAACACTCATATACCCTTTATGCAGATTTCACCAATTGTTGATGTTTTGCCACATGTTTTACATGTACACTGTTATCTTCCTGAACTCATAGAATTTCACCCCAAAAGACTTCACCATGTATCTTCAAGAAGGATGTTCTTCACATAATTACAATGCAGTTATTACACTTAAGAAATCTAGCATTAATGCAATACACAATCTATGTAGGAATTTTGTCCCCAAAAGGTCCTTTATTGCATTTATTTTTTTAATATAGGAATATTCAGGGATCACTTGTTGAAATTGTCATGATCAGTTTTATTTTTAATGGCCACAGTAATGAAGAAATGATATAACTATAAAAATACCCCACATAACAGAGACATTTAAAAATATTCCAGATCACATTTGTTTAAATAGATGAGCTGTGTCATTCTGGTATATTGTACGTTTTCTGGGATAATGTATTTTAAATCTCCACACTCTGATCTTACAGCAAGACTTAAGAACCAGTGAGCTTTGAAATAGTATCTGCTTTTATTACTCTCTAGGAGCTGCTGTTTTGAGAATTCCTGTTCTGTATGGAGAAGTTGAAAGGCTTGAGGAAAGTGCTGTGACTATCATGTTTGATAAAGTGCAGTTCAGCAACAAGTCCGCAAACATGGACCACTGGCAGCAACGGTTCCCCACACATGTCAAAGATGTGGCCACCGTGTGTCGTCAGTTAGCAGAGAAGAGGATGCTGGTGAGAACTGAAGTGCTTTTTTAAACATTTAGAATGACACCAAGCAAAAGTAGTTAGTTGGATAGTAGCTGTATTTATGAATAATAAAAATTGTAAGCTGTTATATTTGATTTTATTTCTCAAATACTATAGACTCCATTTGTCATTCTCTTACTGCAAGAAAACTGAAAACTTGTATTTTTCTTTGCCTGATGTCTTGTAAGAAGCCTGTCTTAAATAATGAGTAACGTCTATTTAAGATCTAGGTAGTGGCACAAAGAACCTTAATAGTTTCAGCCACTGTAAGAATAATTTATAATTATTCTTTTAGATATTTGAACAATAGTTCATTTTAGGTATTTGAAAAAGTTAGAGCTAAATAGAATATCTACAGAAAGAAAAATGAGAGACTGAGTTATTTTATAATGTTTATAGTAGCATGACTGTTTTTTTTTAATGCATCAAAATTTGTGTATTTTAAAATGTATCTTAAAAAATATGTACCATCACAATATTTAAAGATGTTATATGACTAATTAACTCATCTTGAAAAATGGTTCTGTTAAGTTTTGATGTTAGCTTCTTAGGATAATTGAAAATGCTAATTGAATTGGTCTGTGTTTCATAAAAATCTGTAATCATTTTAGGATTTCCACTAAATAAAATCAGAGCCACTAACAATTTATTTTAAAAAAATTCTTAAGGCTAAATTCTAGAAATTGATTTCCATTTTTAACTGGGGAGATTTATAGGAATTTGATTTTAGATATCATGTGTAGAGCATTCCAGAAAGGATTACAATGCATCATATTTCCTGGACTTTTTTAAGTTAGTTGTCTTGTCACAGTTGCTATTCCACTCAGCTCAGAAAGTTTGAAACCAGTTTGAACTATTTGTGTCCTTGTCAGGATCCATCAATTAAGGGAACCTTTCACTGGTCTGGCAACGAACAGATGACTAAGTACGAAATGGCGTGTGCAATTGCAGATGCCTTCAACCTCCCCAGCAGCCACTTAAGACCGGTAAGTACATGGCATTTAGAACCTTAATTGGGAATTCCCTGGCAGTCCAGTGGCTGGGACTCGGCACTTTCACCGCTGAGGCCCAGATTCAGTCCTCGGCCAGGTAACTAAGGTCCCTCAAGCTGTACTCAGCCAAAACAAACAGATAACCTTCTTACTTCTTGGAAGTCAGGTCCATCGCTGTTGTGTTCTATGGATAACATTTTTCTTGTTATTTAGAAGTATTGGATAACTTTATTTTCCAGCACTGAAAGTGAATTTTGCTTGTATGTTGGCAGTTTCTATTGTTAAATTTCTCTAAATTGCCATGTATAAAGGAGCCCGTGTGTATTGATGAAGTTTATAGAAAAAGTGCTTTCTTGATTATGGCAGATGTTTTATTTATTTTTCTAGGGATCAAATCATAGTTCTTGCACTGAGGGCAAAGGGAAATAGAGAATGTAAAACCTCATCATGGGGCTTCTCATATGTTTTTGATTTTGTGTGTTTGTTTTAAAGATAACTGACAGTCCTGTCGTAGGAGCACAACGTCCGAGAAATGCTCAGCTTGATTGCTCCAAATTGGAGACCTTGGGCATTGGCCAGCGAACACCATTTCGAATTGGAATCAAAGAGTCACTCTGGCCTTTCCTCATTGACAAGAGATGGAGACAGACAGTCTTTCATTAGTGTATGTGCGGTGGTGGGGGTGGTGGTAGTGTTTTTTAAAACGAGAAGTCAAGAAGTCATGGCACTTTTTAAAGAAAAAAGGAAATAGTTTTGTATGAGTGCTCTTCAATTGTGACTCATGATCTTTCAGGTAAATGATGCTCTTGCACTAGTGAAATTGTCTAGGGAAACTTAAGGGCAATAATGCCTTGTTTGAAGTAATGATTTTCTCATTTTGTTCTGCCTCATTTGCTGTGTGAATATAGTAAATTATGATTTTCAAGTATTTGAGAGCCAGGATGAAACACATCTGCTGTAGACTTTGTGGGGGGTGGGGGAGAAGAAATACATTGTTCATTCCTATAAATAACCTCTACATTTTCAGGACTTTTACAACTGTTGATCCTTTTATGTTTTAAATTGTGTTAAATAGCATACAGATCATTGGTGTTCATTGTTTGCTTTGCTTGAGTTCAGATCAAAATGTTTGAGAAAGAAACTTTATTTTTGCAACCTAAGTACAGTTTTTATGCTTGAGATATTTCAACATGTTATGTATATTGGAACTCCTGCAGCTTGATAACCTCCTGCTTTTGTAGCAGTGAAAGGTGAATGTTTGAGAGAGAGAGAATGTGTGTATGTGTATGTATTTTTTAAATATATATGAAACTGTCCTTTCCACTCCATGTCACTAAGTGATATTTCATATGTGCAGTTATACTAATAGTAATGGGCCTTGTAAGTCTTTTGACCATTCATGAATAATAATAAATATGTATTGCTGGCATGGTAATGCTTAGTTTTCTTGTATTTACTTCTCTTTTTTGAAATGTAAGGACCAGATATCTAAACTGTTTTGTTGCTATAATTTTTAAAATTTCCTTCTTATCACGTAAAATTACCTTCTTGTCTGATGCAGTATATAGTTAATGTACATTAAAATACAAAGCACAGTAATAAAATGAGCCCTGGTGAATCTACCACGTGAAATCTAGACTGTTACAGACACTGTATTTACTTGTACCCACTGATTTTTCTTAATGAAAAGTAAATAACTGTACTCTTGTAATACATTTACAAAGAATGTTTCTTTTGAAGAATGCAGAGTATTTGAATGTGTTTTCTGTACCAGGTAATAGGTTACTTTGACCTCAACAGTATTTTTGGTCCTTAAAAAGGAAGCAGAAAGAAAGAATAACAAGTGAGCCTTGGCTTCTATTCAGAGTTCAGTACAAATCCAGTTTTCAGATTTTCTGATTTCACTTGTGAAGTATTCTTTCCCTAGATTATAATCTTATTTCACTGGACAAAAACTATTTATTTCTAATTTACTTAGAATTTGGGGTTTAGAGGGGATCAGGTCTGGGTGATTTGGTTAAAGCCTCAGTTCCCAAACAATGGTATGTTTTATTAGGAACTAGGGAAATTTTACTGCTATGAGTGTTATACTGGACTCACTGAAATAGAATTTCTGAAACTGATGACCTGCTGATGTAGTTTTAAATGTTCTTCAGGTCCTTCTGAAGTAACCAGCCTGGGACTTGTATTTGGCAACCTCTGAAGCATCCTGGGTTTGTTTTTTTCCCTTAGTTACACTTCACTTCACATAGTACTCAATTCAGATTTTCACATTAAAAATTTTTTTCTTCTCTAGCTGGACCTGATCCCCTTTAAACCCCAAATTTTTCATCAGTGGAAGAAATAAATGTAGTTCAAATCTGGCATGTTACTCTCTATATATGTTCGTACTCTCAGCATCCCTTTTATATTTAGATAGCAAAATACATATTTTACTACACTTATTGTGTGTGTGTGTGTTGCTTTTTCATTTAAAATACCTTGGAATTTATATAGTTATAAAGAATGTCCTTTTTTCCCCCTATTCAGTTTGAAATTTCAGGCTCAGAAAAGTTGCCATAATGCCACACGGAATGCCTGTAACTCCCTTCCATATTCCCCAGCTCTCAGCATTTAGCCATATTTTTCCTGTCATTTATTCTTTCTTTTCTTTTTTTTTTTTTTTTAACACATGCACGCATGATATATGTGTTTTTTTCCTGGGCCATTTAAGAGTAAGTTGGAGTCATGATGCCTAATCACCTACTCAGGATCTAAACTTAAGTGCGTTTTTAAAGATAAGAATACATGTGCACATAATTATAATAGAAGCATCAAAGTCAAGAAGATAACATCAGTACGATGATCTCCTCTAATCCATAGACCCTATTCACATTTCATCAGTTGTCCTAGTGATGTCCTTTCTAAGTCTATCCAATCCAGGATTACGCATGGCATTTCTTACTTGCTTTAGCTTCAGTCTGGAATAGATCCTTAGTCTTTTTTCCCCTTCATGAAGACTTGACGTTTTTGACATCTCTACATAAAGAAATCAATGACTCCCATCGATGCCTCCAGTTCTGGTGCTGCTCCACACGGTTTATTTAGCTTCTGTCTTCTCATAGGTACTTTCTTTGACAATGAGAACCATATCTCCGATTGGTTTCAACATTCGCTCAAGTCATTTATAAGAGCCATTCTTGGATCACACCAGGTCCCCTCCTGTTCCCCTCACCACACAGGTCTCCATGAGCCAGTTGATTTTCTGTGACCCCTGGGCCGTGGCCTTGACGCCACTGTCCGTGTGGGCCACTGCACCTGGTCGAGGACGTCCCAGCCCAAGAGGCACCGTTGGCGGCCCCCACAATCCAGTGTGTACCAGGTTACCAAAGAGAGAGAACCAGGTAGTCTTGTGGCTGCATTTATTTCCCTTTATCAGTGACTGAATCAGTTGATTTGATCAGTTTCTTCCTGATGTGCTTTTGAGTGTGTGGAGTCTATAGTCTTCTGCCTTCTCTCTTTGTTGAAATGTGTTTGATTTACAGTGTTGTGTCAGTCTCTGCTGTACAGCAGGGTGACTTAGTTGTTTGTGTGGAATGTTATAGCAGGGTTTCGTGAGCCCAGTGCCTACAGTTGCAGTTCCCTAGTTTGTTACAGAACTCACAAAACATAACCTTTTGAAATGTAAACTGGACTTGGAGGCTTCAAATTTAATATGAGATGCTAAAACTTTCCTAGGAAGAGTCAAACATTTGGGCTTGTTGAAGAGCAGGAAATAGTTTCTTTTTTCTTCTTATATTGTATTAGCCCCAGACTTTATGTGCTGAGTATGTAAGTCATTGGATAGTTGAACGAATAATGAGGGTTATTGACTGCAGAGCTCATCTTCTATAGTTATGATTTACGTTGAAACCAGCGGATGAGGATAGTGCAAGTCTCTCAGTTGTGTCTGACTCTTTGCAACTCCATGGACTATACAGTCCGTGGAATTCTCTGGGTCTGAATACTCGAATGAATAGCCTTTCCCTTTTCTAGGGGATCTTCCCAACCCAGGGATCAAACCCAAGTCTCCCGAATTGCAGTTGGATTCTTTACCAGCTGAGCCACAAGGGAAGCCCAAGAATACTGGAGTGGGTAGCCTGTCCCTTCTCCAGCAGATCTTCCTGACCCAGGGATTGAACCAGGGTCTCTTGCATTGCAGACAGATTCTTTACCAACTGAGCTATCAAGGAAGCCCGTGGACAAGGATGGATGATTGAAAAAAAAAAAAAAACTGCTATATGAGCTAAGACCGCATGAGATGGCACTTTTATCTGATGTATTTATGTATTTCTCAGCAGCATGAGGAATAGTCATGTGCTTAGTCTGTTTTCTTCTCTATTAGAGAAGCTTAGCTTTGATAAGCTGTCTGGTAATCCTTGGCTGTCTGATCATGATTGAGAATGAGACACTGAAAGGACAGTTGGAACTGCTGAATATCTGTGTAGGAGGACTGTCCTGTGCATTGTAGAATGATTGATAGTACCTTTGACCTCTGCTCACTAGACACCAGTCACACCCGGGTAATCAAAAATGCTTCCAGACTTCACCTGGTGTTCTTCGGGAGCAAGGTCATCCCAGAGGAGAACAGCTATTCTAGGACCATGTAAGTGCTTCTGATTGTTGGGTGGGGGTGGGGGTGTGGCTATTATTATCTTCAGGTTTTTCCTCTTGGGCAGATCAGATTCCTCAGAAAAGTGTCTTCCAGTCCCCTGGTTGGAGGGCAAAGGCCTGGCTGCCAGTGGTCTGGTGACTAGTGAGAGAGGAAACCTGAGATCTGTACTATTAAAGCATTTCAGGGGGAGTGTATCAAAGTGAAAATTTGATCACAAAACATACGTTGCCAGAGGGAGCAGAGCACTAAACACATCACTGTGATGCCTTTAACCTCCCTTGAGATGCTGAAGATAGAAAGGGTCAGAAGGTGATCAGTCTGGGGCAGGTGGTACCCACAGCATCCAGGGATTCCCATACCATCCTCTTGCTACTGGAGTTAATACAGCTTAGAGATTCCATAATTAGTAGCATAGAGGACTGCTGTTAGAGCCAAGTTTGCCTTTTATATAACATTTTTTCTTAAGAGTGTGAAGTTCATCCAGTAGACACCTAGACCCAAGATGCTGAACTCCTTGCTAGATTATGTTAGACTTCCCACACAGCTCAAAGTCCTGAAGTTAGCATTCCACTTTCATTATATTCACTTCTGACTCAAGTTGGATACCTCCATCCTCACCCCTCCTATCTCACCTCCAGTACTCCACACCAGAAGTCATCTGTGTTAAGACTATCCAGAGGACAGATGTACTGAAATCTGGAGGTGTTGGGAAGGGGATCTGGAAATCTAATTTTGTGGGTTTTTCTCTACTGTCTTCTGTCCCTTTCACCCAAGATTGGGAGCTCTGGTTCTGATTCTTTAGAGGATTTTCAGAGTAAATTGCTTTGGTTCTCAGCTCTTGGCAATCATTGGCTACATTTCAGCTCCAGGGAGTGGGAGGTTGGTTAAATCCTTTACCATAGTATCCTTGGTTTCCGGCTTCCAAAGTTTTGTTACTTTTGTTTCATTTTGTGTTTTTTCTGTCCTTGTTATCTTGTGTCTTTATATATTTAACTAGGGTTTTGGGAGGAAACAAAATTTCATACATGTATTCTATCTACCATTTTAAAATGGAACTTCATACTTTTATTTTATAGACTTAGATGGTGAATTTCCTCCTGACCATCTTTGAGCTGAAGGTCCTGTTTTTCTTTAATTCTGTGTCTTCCATAACAGTTCTTGTGAACTTCTGGCTCACTTTTATTCTTTTATTTCTTTGGGAAAGTTAATACACTGGAACATAGTATCTTAGAAAAGGACATCCATTGGTTAATGCAAGTGAAAGCACCAAAGTAACCTTTTAATTTTGGCTATTAATATTGCCTGCACTCACCTGGAAAAAGTAATTTTTATTTTTCTATCATTTTGGAGTATCTTGAAAGGATTTAAATATTCCTTGAGCTCCTGTGGACTTCTTATATTACAGACTGCCAAGGCTAAGCTTTAAAATTGAGAACAATCAATTCTGCAATTCCTGCCAAGAGTAGTCCTTGAGAGATGATAAAGGATCAGCACGGCATATTAACATTGTTGATCTAAAACAAAGCTAATAATTTTTATCCAATGCCCTGATGTTCTTAAGTTAGTAATGTGAGCTTCCTAAAAGGACACTGCTGCTGCTGCTGCTAAGTCGCTTCAGTCGTGTCTGACTCTGTGCAACCCCATAGATGGAAGCCCACCAGGCTCCCCTGTCCCCAGGATTCTCCAGGCAAGAACACTGGAGTGGGTTGCCATTTCCTTTTCCAATGCATGAAACTGAGAAGTGAAAGGAAAGTCGCTCAGTTGTGTCCGACTCTTTGCGACCCCATGGACTGTAGCCTACCAGGCTCCTCCCTCCATGGGATTCTCCAGGCAAGAGTACTGGAGTGGGTTGCCATTTCCTTCTCCAGGGGATCTTCCCGACCCAGGGATCGAACCCAGGTCTCCTGGATTCCAGGCAGACACTTTAGCCTCTGAGCCACCAGGGAAGTCCATAATACGATAATACAAATCATATTAATCTCGTGTTACAAAAATGATCNTACTGGAGTGGGTTGCCATTTCCTTCTCCAGGGGATCTTCCCGACCCAGGGATCGAACCCAGGTCTCCTGGATTCCAGGCAGACACTTTAGCCTCTGAGCCACCAGGGAAGTCCATAATACGATAATACAAATCATATTAATCTCGTGTTACAAAAATGATCTGGATACCAAAATACAGTACTATGCTTTAGACAGCGTATTGTTTTTCTGGGCGCTTTTAACAAACAACTACCAATATAGTGGCTTAAACAACTCAAATGTATTATTTCATAATTGTGTAGTTAACTCTGACACAGGTCTTATTGGGCTGAAATCAGTGTCTCCAGACTTCATTCCTTTCTTGAGGCTCTGGAGAAGAATAAGTTTTCCTGCTCATTTGGGTTGCTTGTAAATTCAGTTTCTGGCATCTGTGGGAATGAAGTCCACATTTTGTTGCTTGTTATAAACTGAGGGGCTTTTCCCAACTTATAGAGGCCACCACTTTCCTTGGCTTCTGCCTCCTCCTCCTGTCTTCAAAGCCAGCTGCAGTGGGTTGAGTCCTCAGGTCAAGTCTTTCTAACCCTTCTGTCTTACCTCTTGAACCACAATTGGGAAAAGTTCTCCGATTTTAAGGATGCATCTGAGTAAATGGGGTTTCTCCAGTGATCCAGTGCAATCCCCCCATCTCAAGGTCAGTAACCATCACATCTACAAAGTCTATAATGCCTTATAAGGTTCCAGGTGTCAAGGTGTGGACATCTGTAAGGACCATAATCTGCCAACCATGTATATTAGATAATAGTTCTGTAACTAAAAAATGGAATTATTTAGAATTGGCAGCTTGAAAACTCAAAACGGTTCTAAAAAAGTGTTCCATCATTTGCTTTAATTGTTAAGTGGTGGTTTGCAGAAACAACCAGCTTTTGACAGTGTCTCCTCCCCAAATTTGGTTATATTTTATTTAATTTTTGCTTAGGATTCTTCAGAATAAAAAGACTATACTTTGGCCCATCTGTTAATAAGGACTGCATCTACCCCCACCCCCAAGGTGACAAGACATTGGAATGGGGCAGATGAAACTGGGGCGTCTTCTTCCTACTATTCTTAGACATTGCTGTTTAAATGGAAACCGAGTTAGAATAGAGATACTGAATAGCATAAGAGGCAATTGTTGCCTTTCTTTGCTATCTCTTACACATAAACTTCAGCGTGCGATCCTTAGGCAGACTGGCAGTATTGTCTACTGTCTTTTATCATCCTCCAAAAAGCTGTTGATTATCTTGGAAGGGCTTCAAAAGCAATTAAGAAAATCCCTTATGTCAAGTTACATTTCAGACAGGACAAATTAGATGTATGGGGAAATGTCCTGATAAAGTACTCGAGAAATAATGAATCTTTGTATAGTTTGTAATTGCTCCTACAAAAAAATTTACAACTTGAATGAGGCTGTTAACCTGAGACTGGAAGCTCAGAGATGTTTGTTTTTTTTTTTCCTATTAAAAATGCAAATACCTGATGAAAATGAGCCCAGAGCATTTGTAAGTGTCCAAACTGTAATTCAAAACATTATTTATTACATTTTTGTCCTGGCTTTTTACTGCATCAATAAGCTGCTTTATAAATGCTGATTTTTAAACCAGCAGCTCTGCAACAAAAAAATGGCTGATTGGACTCACTAATGTAGTACGGGCCCTGAAGGGAAGCTTGGCTCCAGAACGAAGTGTGAGGGTCAGCATCAATGCCACAAGAGAATAGGGGTGGATGGTGACTGAAGGCATTGATTTGTTTGAGTGTTCATGAGATTATTGTATTTGGTTTCACCTTTATGCATTAAAGATAGGTGATCTTCAAAATGCGTAACCCCATCCCTGTGGCTACAGAATAGTACATGCTCCTGGGATGGCTCATCATGAGTTGGTGGGGACAGAGTTTGGTGGGTTGGGTGCTGGAGGCTGGGGATACTCTGTCAAAAACAGGGATCATCCAGACAGAACACTTTATAATCACAATGCTGGGAAATTCAAATACAATTTCCTTCCCTCATGAACTGCTTTTCCCCACTGAGTAAAGTGATTTTCTTCCAGACTACTTGGATTTTATCTCTCCTTTCCTAACTTTTGAAGTATGGGTGTACCCGCTGCTAATTTTCCTCCTGTGATAAACATTAGCAAGTGGGAAGTTATTAGAGGGTTGTTATACAATATTCATAGACCACTTTTATTTGTGAAAGCATTTGAAGATTTCTTAAATATGAACCATTTCCAAATAATCTTGGGCTCATTTTTAATCTTCTTGATCCAAATCCCATGGAAGCAAACCAATCATGAAGCTCTGCAAAAAGTCATTGGAAGCCCCAGGCTCAGAACCCAGCTGTGGAGCATGAACTATTAGGTTCTGTGCTGCTGGAAGCTTTGAGAAGCTGAACCATGGGAACTGAAGCTCATTTAGAAATCCTAGTTGCTGCTTTGTTTCCAGAAGGCTTTGCCTGAGCTGAGAAAGTAGACTAAACCTCTCATTCAGTTCAGTTCAGTTCAGTAACGTCGCTCAGTCATGTCCGACTTTGCGACCCCATGAATCACAGCACGCCAGGCTTCCCTGTCCATCACCAACTACCGGAGTTCACGCAAACTCAAGTCCATTGAGTCGATGATGCTATCCAGCTATCTCATCCTCTGTTGTCCCCTTGTCCTCCTGCCCCCAATCCCTCCCAGCATCAGAGTCTTTTCCAATGAGTCAACTCTTCACATGAGGTGGCCAAAGTACTGGAGTTTCAGCTTTAGCATCATTCCTTCCAAAGAAATCCCAGGGCTGATCTCCTTCAGAATGGACTGGTTGGATCTCCTTGCAGTCCAAGGGATTCTCAAGAGTCTTCTCCAACACCACAGTTCAAAAGCATCAGTTCTTCGGCGCTCAGCTTTCTTCACAGTTCAACTC
>SJYX01005919.1:454211-516775 GCA_006410675.1 Oreotragus oreotragus | reverse complement strand
TTTCCCATGAAGTGATGGGACCAGATGCCATGATCTTCGTTTTCTGAATGTTGAGCTTTAAGCCAACTTTTTCACTCTCCTCTTTCACTTTCATCAAGAGGCTTTTAGTTCCTCTTCACTTCCTGCCATAAGGGTGGTATCATCTGCATATCAGGTTATTGATATTTCTCCTGGCAATCTTGATTCCAGCTTGTGCTTCTTCCAGCCTAGTGTTTCTCATGATGTACTCTGCATAGAAGTTAAATAAGCAGGGTGACAATAAACAGCCTTGACATACTCCTTTTCCTCTTTGGAACCAGTCTGTTGTTCTATGTCCAGTTCTAATTGTTGCTTCCTGACCTGCATATTGGTTTCTCAAGAGGCAGGTCAGGTGGTCTGGTATTCCCATCTCTTTCTGAAGTTTCCACAGTTTATTGTGATCCACACAGTCAAAGGCTTTGGCATAGTCAATAAAGCAGAAATAGATGTTTTCCTGGAACTCTCTTGCTTTTTCCATGATCCAGTGGATGTTGGCAATTTGATCTCTGGTTCCTCTGCCTTTTCTAAAACCAGCTTGAACATCTGGAAGTTCACGCTTCACATATTGCTGAAGCCTGGCTTGGAGAATTTTGAGCATTACTTTACTAGCATGTGAGGTGAGTGCAATTGTGCGGTAGTTTGAACATTCTTTGGGATTGGAATGAAAACTGACCTTTTCCAGTCCTTTGGTTGACTGTTTTACACGATTGCTTTTGAGATAGTTCATCAAAGTGATGCTTTTTCTGTTGAAAGACTAGAGAATAATAAAAACAGCAAAGCCGATGAAAAACTGCAGAATATTCCTATACACAGGACAACTCTGATTTCCCAGTTTTTCTTCATTAGTGTTCCTTCTTTCCATTGTCATCCATCCATGTTCGCTCTTGGTGAGCTGCTCCCCACTCTCCCCCTCAAATACAGTTGCAGGTCATAACTGAGATCTCTGCACTATTTTTCTTGCCTTGATCTACCTTCCTCTGATTTACAGCTTTATCATACTCCTTTCTATTTCCCATTGTTTGTCCTGATTCTCTCGATCGAGTCAGAAGCTAACAGAATAAATACACAAAGTACATTTTCTAAGTGTTTTACTTACATAAATCCACCTACCCTCAAAATGACCCTCATGGGAAGTTACTATTCCTGTGCACATTTTACAAATGGAGGTAAGGGAGACAGTGAAGATAAGTGTTGTTCAGTTGCTCAGTCATGTCTGACTCTGAGACCCCTTGGACTGCAACAGGCTTCCCTGTCCTCTACCATATCCTGGAGTTTGCAGAAGCTTATGTCCATTGAGTGGACGATGCCATCTAACCATCTTGTCCTCTGTCATCACCTTCTCTTCCTGCCTTCAATCTTTTCCAGCATCAGGGTCTTTTCTAATGAGTCAGTTCTTCACATCAGGTGGCCAAAGTATTGGAGTTTCAGCTTGAGCATCAGTCCTTCCAATGAATATTCAGGACTGATTTCCTTTAGGATTGACTAGTTTGATTTCCTTGCAGTCCAAGGGACTCTCAAGAGTCTTCTCCAGCACAGTTTGAAGGCATCAATTCTTTAGTGCTCATCTTTTTTTTAGTGTACAGCTCTCACATCTTTGTGTGACTACTGGAAAAACCATAGTTTTGACTATACAAACCTTTGTAGGCAAAGTAGTGTCTCTATACTTTTTAATATGCTGTCTAGGTTGGTCATCGCTTTTCTTCCAAGGAGAAAGTGTCTTTTAATTTCATGGCTGCAGTCACCATCCACAGTGATTTTGGACTCCCCAAAATAAAGTCTGTCACTGTTTCCATTGTTTCTCCATCTATTTGCCATGAAGTGATGGGACTGGATGTCATGATCTTCGTCTTTTGAATGTTGAGTTTTAAGACAGTGCTTTCACTCTTCTCTTTCACCTTCATCGAGAGGCTAATAATTCCTTTTCACTTTCTGCCATAAGTGTGATGTCATCTGCATATGTGAAGATAATTGATATTTCTCCCCACAGTCTTGATTCCAGCTGTGATTCATCCAGCCTGGCATTTCACATGATGTACTCTGCATATGCGTTAAATAAGCAGGGTGACAATATACAACCTTGACATACTCCTTTCCCAATTTTGAATCAGTCCTTTGTTCCATGGCCAGTTCTCACTGTTGCTTCTTGACGTGCATAAAAGCGTCTCAGGAAGTTGGTAAGGTGGTCTGGTATTTCCATCTCTTCAAGAATTTTCCACAGTTTGTTATGATCCACACAGTCAAAGGCTTTAGCGTAGTCAATGAAGCAGAAGTAGATGTTTTGGGGAATTCTCTAGCTTTTTCTGTGATCTAACAGATGTTGGCATTTTGATCTCTGGTTTCTCTGCCTTTTCTAAAGCTAACTTGTACATCTGGAAGTTCTTGGTTCACATGCTATTGAAGCCTAGCTTGAAGGATTTTGAGCATTACTTGGCTTACATGTAAAATGAGTGCAATTGTGTGGTAGTTTGAACATTCTTTGGCATTGCCTCTCTTTAGAATTGGAATGAAAACTAAGTGATAGGCATGTTAAGTCTCACAGATGGCGAGTGATGGCATCAGGATGCATGCCCAAGTGATCTGGTCCCAGAGATCATGCTGTTCATCTTTACTTTTCACTGGCCATCAGATTTTGGGGAGCTAATTGTCGCTTTAGGTCAGGTCCTGAATGGCAGAGTCTGACATTGCAATGGCTGTTTGATCTGGGACAAGTTACCTAACTTCTCTGAGTTTTAGTTTCCACAGCAGTAAAATAGGGATATTTGTATAAAGAAAATAGAAATAACCCCTATAAACATTCATAGCTTTGGTAGGTCCTTGGAGAAATTTAAAGTGTTAGCTAACCCTTTTGTCTTCCTTAATGTTCTCTTCTTAATGCTGTAATTTGCAGATGAAATCAGCTGATTTCTGATGTTGATGGGGAAAGTGGTTTATCACATTGCCTCTCGTGGTAATGTCAAGCTTTGTGACTTTTCAGACTGGCAGACTTTTCAGCACTTCAGTCCACTTAAGCATGGACTAGGTCTTCTCTGAACTTGTATCAAGTCACATAGTTGCAGATATACTTGCTCTCAGTCTGGAACTTTTATATTTCACTTTACATGTACTCATAGCTATGATCTTCAGGAAATGTTTTGAATGAAGAAATGAAGTGGAGCAGCAGTCACCTGCTTGTTTGTTTGTATCATTTCATGAAGAGCTGGTGGGCTGGTCCGGTGCTCCGAGAATGGCAGTGACCCATGGACAATGCTTCAGCGGCCATCAGCATATTCCCTGGCCACAGGGCCAACTGTTTCTAACCACACACTGTGTGGTGGGAAGTTCCCTTTCCAAGTTCCTTTCCTGGGAACCACACGGGCTATTAATTTTATAATGGCAGACAGAACTGCAGATGTCTGTATGCAAGACTGGATTGCAGGATAAGCTTATCCCAGTTTCTGGGGACGAAATACAAAGTTATCTTTTCTGTTACACATATAACTATAGTCAGTAGAATGCACTGCTCTTACCAAGTTTTAGTTACACTTATTTATACAAGATAAGAATATGAAAACTTGATTGTATTCTATTTGAGTACCTCCTCAAATAAGCCTTCACATTACTTTCATCTTCCTTTTGATGAATCTTTGCCTCTATCCCCCATCTTAACTTCACTAGGTGTAAATCCTTTTATTGAGTGTCTTTTAAGTGTAACTTCCTGTGCACATGGGAATATAAGGGAGAACAGAGCATGAGCCCTGNTGCATAGAAGTTAAATAAGCAGGGTGACAATAAACAGCCTTGACATACTCCTTTTCCTCTTTGGAACCAGTCTGTTGTTCTATGTCCAGTTCTAATTGTTGCTTCCTGACCTGCATATTGGTTTCTCAAGAGGCAGGTCAGGTGGTCTGGTATTCCCATCTCTTTCTGAAGTTTCCACAGTTTATTGTGATCCACACAGTCAAAGGCTTTGGCATAGTCAATAAAGCAGAAATAGATGTTTTCCTGGAACTCTCTTGCTTTTTCCATGATCCAGTGGATGTTGGCAATTTGATCTCTGGTTCCTCTGCCTTTTCTAAAACCAGCTTGAACATCTGGAAGTTCACGCTTCACATATTGCTGAAGCCTGGCTTGGAGAATTTTGAGCATTACTTTACTAGCATGTGAGGTGAGTGCAATTGTGCGGTAGTTTGAACATTCTTTGGGATTGGAATGAAAACTGACCTTTTCCAGTCCTTTGGTTGACTGTTTTACACGATTGCTTTTGAGATAGTTCATCAAAGTGATGCTTTTTCTGTTGAAAGACTAGAGAATAATAAAAACAGCAAAGCCGATGAAAAACTGCAGAATATTCCTATACACAGGACAACTCTGATTTCCCAGTTTTTCTTCATTAGTGTTCCTTCTTTCCATTGTCATCCATCCATGTTCGCTCTTGGTGAGCTGCTCCCCACTCTCCCCCTCAAATACAGTTGCAGGTCATAACTGAGATCTCTGCACTATTTTTCTTGCCTTGATCTACCTTCCTCTGATTTACAGCTTTATCATACTCCTTTCTATTTCCCATTGTTTGTCCTGATTCTCTCGATCGAGTCAGAAGCTAACAGAATAAATACACAAAGTACATTTTCTAAGTGTTTTACTTACATAAATCCACCTACCCTCAAAATGACCCTCATGGGAAGTTACTATTCCTGTGCACATTTTACAAATGGAGGTAAGGGAGACAGTGAAGATAAGTGTTGTTCAGTTGCTCAGTCATGTCTGACTCTGAGACCCCTTGGACTGCAACAGGCTTCCCTGTCCTCTACCATATCCTGGAGTTTGCAGAAGCTTATGTCCATTGAGTGGACGATGCCATCTAACCATCTTGTCCTCTGTCATCACCTTCTCTTCCTGCCTTCAATCTTTTCCAGCATCAGGGTCTTTTCTAATGAGTCAGTTCTTCACATCAGGTGGCCAAAGTATTGGAGTTTCAGCTTGAGCATCAGTCCTTCCAATGAATATTCAGGACTGATTTCCTTTAGGATTGACTAGTTTGATTTCCTTGCAGTCCAAGGGACTCTCAAGAGTCTTCTCCAGCACAGTTTGAAGGCATCAATTCTTTAGTGCTCATCTTTTTTTTAGTGTACAGCTCTCACATCTTTGTGTGACTACTGGAAAAACCATAGTTTTGACTATACAAACCTTTGTAGGCAAAGTAGTGTCTCTATACTTTTTAATATGCTGTCTAGGTTGGTCATCGCTTTTCTTCCAAGGAGAAAGTGTCTTTTAATTTCATGGCTGCAGTCACCATCCACAGTGATTTTGGACTCCCCAAAATAAAGTCTGTCACTGTTTCCATTGTTTCTCCATCTATTTGCCATGAAGTGATGGGACTGGATGTCATGATCTTCGTCTTTTGAATGTTGAGTTTTAAGACAGTGCTTTCACTCTTCTCTTTCACCTTCATCGAGAGGCTAATAATTCCTTTTCACTTTCTGCCATAAGTGTGATGTCATCTGCATATGTGAAGATAATTGATATTTCTCCCCACAGTCTTGATTCCAGCTGTGATTCATCCAGCCTGGCATTTCACATGATGTACTCTGCATATGCGTTAAATAAGCAGGGTGACAATATACAACCTTGACATACTCCTTTCCCAATTTTGAATCAGTCCTTTGTTCCATGGCCAGTTCTCACTGTTGCTTCTTGACGTGCATAAAAGCGTCTCAGGAAGTTGGTAAGGTGGTCTGGTATTTCCATCTCTTCAAGAATTTTCCACAGTTTGTTATGATCCACACAGTCAAAGGCTTTAGCGTAGTCAATGAAGCAGAAGTAGATGTTTTGGGGAATTCTCTAGCTTTTTCTGTGATCTAACAGATGTTGGCATTTTGATCTCTGGTTTCTCTGCCTTTTCTAAAGCTAACTTGTACATCTGGAAGTTCTTGGTTCACATGCTATTGAAGCCTAGCTTGAAGGATTTTGAGCATTACTTGGCTTACATGTAAAATGAGTGCAATTGTGTGGTAGTTTGAACATTCTTTGGCATTGCCTCTCTTTAGAATTGGAATGAAAACTAAGTGATAGGCATGTTAAGTCTCACAGATGGCGAGTGATGGCATCAGGATGCATGCCCAAGTGATCTGGTCCCAGAGATCATGCTGTTCATCTTTACTTTTCACTGGCCATCAGATTTTGGGGAGCTAATTGTCGCTTTAGGTCAGGTCCTGAATGGCAGAGTCTGACATTGCAATGGCTGTTTGATCTGGGACAAGTTACCTAACTTCTCTGAGTTTTAGTTTCCACAGCAGTAAAATAGGGATATTTGTATAAAGAAAATAGAAATAACCCCTATAAACATTCATAGCTTTGGTAGGTCCTTGGAGAAATTTAAAGTGTTAGCTAACCCTTTTGTCTTCCTTAATGTTCTCTTCTTAATGCTGTAATTTGCAGATGAAATCAGCTGATTTCTGATGTTGATGGGGAAAGTGGTTTATCACATTGCCTCTCGTGGTAATGTCAAGCTTTGTGACTTTTCAGACTGGCAGACTTTTCAGCACTTCAGTCCACTTAAGCATGGACTAGGTCTTCTCTGAACTTGTATCAAGTCACATAGTTGCAGATATACTTGCTCTCAGTCTGGAACTTTTATATTTCACTTTACATGTACTCATAGCTATGATCTTCAGGAAATGTTTTGAATGAAGAAATGAAGTGGAGCAGCAGTCACCTGCTTGTTTGTTTGTATCATTTCATGAAGAGCTGGTGGGCTGGTCCGGTGCTCCGAGAATGGCAGTGACCCATGGACAATGCTTCAGCGGCCATCAGCATATTCCCTGGCCACAGGGCCAACTGTTTCTAACCACACACTGTGTGGTGGGAAGTTCCCTTTCCAAGTTCCTTTCCTGGGAACCACACGGGCTATTAATTTTATAATGGCAGACAGAACTGCAGATGTCTGTATGCAAGACTGGATTGCAGGATAAGCTTATCCCAGTTTCTGGGGACGAAATACAAAGTTATCTTTTCTGTTACACATATAACTATAGTCAGTAGAATGCACTGCTCTTACCAAGTTTTAGTTACACTTATTTATACAAGATAAGAATATGAAAACTTGATTGTATTCTATTTGAGTACCTCCTCAAATAAGCCTTCACATTACTTTCATCTTCCTTTTGATGAATCTTTGCCTCTATCCCCCATCTTAACTTCACTAGGTGTAAATCCTTTTATTGAGTGTCTTTTAAGTGTAACTTCCTGTGCACATGGGAATATAAGGGAGAACAGAGCATGAGCCCTGCCCTAAGGGATCGTGAAACCTAGTAAGAGCTAAGAGTCAAACGTGAAAATGCCACAAACATAGTAATATTTTTAGAACAACAGCTACTCGAAAACTACCAATTATTCAGATATCCTCCCAGAGATAGGCTGTGTATAGATTGAGCATATAGTCATACATGTACTCCTTTCTTAAAAGTAACAGATAAAAGCATGCTATTTGTATGTTGTTCAGTCCTCAGATCAGGTATATCCCCTGGAGGAGAAAATGGCAACCCACTCCATTATTGTTGCCTGTAAAATCAAATGGACAGAGGAACCTGGTGGGTTACAGTCCACAGGATCCCAAAGAATTGGACACGACTGAGTGACTGAGCGCATACCTGCTGTTACATTCCTTGCTTTTTTCCACTGGATGGTGTGTTTTGTAGGTCATTTCATAGCTGTACATATAAATGTGCTCCATTATTTTTAAGAGCTTCATAGGATTCCATTAAATGGAAACCAGTGATTTTCTATTATCACCTTACTGTTTTAATGCCAAATAGGTACATCAAACTTGATCACTCTCTTTAATCTTGAATTTAAATGAATTTTAATTGATTTTTGAAAATATGCTCTTGGGGGGAATACTTAAGACACAGCAGTTTGGAACATTGCTGAAACAAATATCTTAGACTATTTCTCAAGACTCTTGAAGGAGATGACATACTTGAGTTTGTATTCTGGCTTGTTTGTTTAAAAAAGCAGCTTCTCATTAAATCACCATCCTATTAACATAACAAACAAATGCTAAGAAAGTATGAAAGCTCTTCTGAATACGGAGAGACTGTTACATTTAATAAAGTGTTTGTTTAATAAAGTCATTTGTCATGTCCCCCAATAACATGGATATAATGAATCCCTACCCCACTTCTCTTCCCACATTTAAAACTGAGGCTTTGGCTTTCTCATTTTAGGCTTTCTTGTTTTTGTGTGTGTGTGTGTGTGGTTTTTTTTTTTTTTTTTTTTTAAGAATGCTTAGGATGGCAGCTACCCTCTTAATAAATTTTGAAGTATACAATGTAGTCACATTAATTACTGTAGAGCAGATCTCTGCAACTTGCTCATCTTGAACAACTGAGACTTTGTGTGCATTGATTACCAGTTCCCCATTTCTCTCTCTCCCTAACCCCTGGCCACTCCCATTCTACTAATATTCTCCTCACATGAGAGCGACTATTTTAGTTAATTTCATTTAAGTGAAATCGTGCAGTAGTTGTCCTGTGACTGGCATATTTTAACCTAGCTATTCTTAAGATTCTTCTGTATCATACTGCAGGATTTCCTTCTTTTTTATAAAGATTTTTTTCTTAATGTGGACTATTTTTAAAGTTTATTGAATTTGTTACAATATTGCTTCTGTTTTATGTTTTGGTTTTTCGGCCACAAGGCGTGGGGCATCTTAGTTAACTGATCAGGGATCAACTCTGCACCCCCTGCATTGGAAGTAGAAGTCTTAACCACTGGACCACCAGGGAAGCCCTAGGATTCCCTTCTTTTTAAAGACTGAATAATATTTCCATTGTATGATATATCACATTTTCTTTATCCATTACCTGTTGATGGATATTTAGGTTGTTTCCATGTCTTGGCTGTTGTGAATACTGATTCAGTGAACATGGGAGTGCAGATTTTTTTTGAGATTCTGATTTCTTTTTTTTTTTTGCTAAATACCCCAAAGTTGGATTACTGGATCATACAATAATTCTATTTTTAATTTTTTGAGAAACCTCCATACTGTTTTCCATAGCAGTTATACCCTTTTACATTCCTGTCAACAGTGTTTTAATTTTCACACATCCTCACCACTTGTTATCTTTTACTTTTCTAAGCCAGTGGACATTGTAACAGGTATGAGATGGTCTCATGGTGGTTTTGATTTGCATTTCCCTGATAATTAGTGACATTGAACATCTTTTCATATACCTGTTGCTGCTGCTGCTGCTGCTAAGTCACTTCAGTCGTGTCCGACTCTGTGTGACCCCATAGATGGCAGCCCACCAGGCTCCCCCATCCCTGGGATTCTCCAGGCAAGAATACTGGAGTGGGTTGTCATTTCCTTCTCCAATGCATGAAAGAGAAAAGTGAAAGTGAAGTCGCTCAGTCTGTCCGACTGTTAGCGACCCCATGGACTGCAGCCCACCAGGCTACTCCGTCCATTGGATTTTCCAGGCAAGAGTACTGGGGTGGGGTGCCGTTGCCTTCCCCGTCATATACCTGTTAGCCATTTGTATGTCTTCTTAACTCCTTATTGAGCTTTTCTACCATTATTTTCTATGGTAGAAATATTTTCTACAAATATTTTCTACCATTTTATGGATTGCCTTTTCACTCTGGCTTTCCATCCTCGTTTCATTTTCCTCACTCTAGTTTCTGCTCTTGTTGTTTTTCTTTGCATGTTTTAAGGCAACAAAAAAAGAGATGCTGAGCAAATTTTGTTAACTGGTCACTTTCATATTTTTAATACAACAGTAGTTGATGTTCAATGTTTCGGACATTCTGAAGTGCCTTGTATGACCTAAGTCCTGCTAATATGACTTCTCCATGGGACTTGCACTGTGGCTGTCAGAAGAAAGCAGAGATCCATGTTAGTTTGTTTTGTTCTACAGAAACACCCTGCCAGTGCAGGAGACACCAAGAGATGCAGGTTCGATCCCTGGGTCAGAAAGATTCCTTGAAGAAGAAAATGGCAACACATTCCAGTATTCTTGCTTCGAGAATCCCATGGACAGGAGCCTGGTGGGCTATAGTCCATGGGGTTGCAAAGAGGCAGACTCAACTGAGCACACACATACATATATTGCCTTTAATTATACCTATATTTTATTAAAAATTTTTCTAGTGCACTTATTATGCTGAACTCTCCTCCCTGCCTGTGGTCATATGATACATACCTGGCCAAAGAGATTGGATCAGAGATGGACATATGACCTAAGTTGTGCTAACATGACCTCTTCGTGGGACTTTCAGGAATGACTCTCAGGAGTTTTCTCTTTTTTCTTAAGTCAAACAGTTCTGAGGGTAAGCATCAATGGCCATCATAGCCACCATGTATAATCACTTGCCTAAGAATGAAACTGAAAAACAAAGCCAAAAGTTTGAGCGACAGATTTGAATTCCTTATGAAAGTCCTTGAACCCTTTGATTTGGCTGTGCTTGGAGCCAGCTTCATTGCCTTGAACTTTCCATTAAAGTCTGTGGAGAAATGACTCATTCTAGGGCTGAAATAATGAGATGCACAGAGATGTCAGAAAGCAAGGAAGGACCCCCCCCCCCCCAAATAACAGAGTATGTGAAAATGACATAGGAATCAACTTGAAGGATCACCCAATGGCCAAATCTGGGGCAAATTTAGCAATAAGACAAAATAAAAGCAGGCCTCTATGTAATAATTGGTTAATATTCTTCAAGCTTGTCAAAGTTAAGAGAATAAGGAAAGTTGAGGAATTTTCCTAGATGGTAGAGACCAAGAAGATATGAAGTTTAAATACAGTGAGAGATCCTGGACCAGAAAATAGACGATTACCAAAATTTGAATCAGGTTTGTAAACTAAGGTATATTTTTGTCAATACTAATTTTCTGGTTTTGATAATTTTATGACAGCTAATATATATTTGGCAAAGCTGGCTGAAGGATATATGGAAACTAATCTTTTTGTAATTTCATTTGGAAATATGAAATTATTTTAGATAAATGTTATTTAGAATTAGCCTCAATATGGACTTCCTCTGAAAATAATTAGCACTTAGCATTCTCATCTTTGTTGTCATTTTAAGTTATTTTATGTCAGTTTTCTCTCATCTGAAACCAAAAATATCTTAATAAAATCTATTTACTTTTTTCTGATTTTCACTTCAACCCTGTAATGCCAGGCTTATCTTCATTTGCAGATCATGAAACTAAGCCTTAGATAGTTTACATAATTTTCTGAAGATCACATAGTAAGTGACAGAGCCAGGATTTGAATCTATGTCTGCTTGACCTCAAAATCTTATGCATATGAGAAAAATAATCAACCAACTGAATAAGTAACCCATCTTATTTTAAAACAGACTGTGTTTTCAAAACTCTGTCTTGTTACAGAGGAGACTTGAGACAGAATGCTTGTGACTTGGGGGCAGGTTAGAAGAAATATTGGAAAGATATTAGAAAATGTTTTGGTGTTTGTGTTTTGTAAGCACACAGCAGAACTCTGTAATTTATATGGTGCGGGCATGCAAATTAGTCTCAATATGGACTTCCTCTGAAAATAATTAGCATTTGGCAGACAGTATGATCAAATAAATCAGATAACTGAGGCATTTGTCCAATAGGATAAATACTTGATTCAAACCTTTGATGAACTGTTTCTTTGTTATTTTTTTAAAATATGGGAGTAGTTTAAGAAAAAGCAAACAGTGGGCCATGTTAAAATATCCATTAACTAAACACTCTGAAAGGGTATAAAATGCCTCCAGCTGCCAAAAAACAATTAGGCTGCAAATATGCCTTTGGTTACCTAACCAGACAATCCCTAAACACTTAGTTCTAATTAATTTTCTTCATTATACAACAATGCCTCTCCTAATTACACTAGAGAAATTCCATAAACCTACTAGCTATTCAAAGTCTTTATTGAGCAAATTATTCTGGTAGGTCCCTATTAGAAGCAGATTTTCACTCTATATATACCTCATCTCAGAGGATGCGGGCTACTTGGTAAACCGCTGTCAGCTAGGCAAACTAATCTGGTATGTGACCATATTCCAAATTAGGAATTTGAGTGTGATGGAATATCAAGGCTGAATAAAGGTGAAAGTACAAGCACAAGAAGCACAGAGCGTCTGAATCCTACACGTGTTGCCGAAGTTTGTGATCCCTGAACCAGCAGTAGATGCTGACTCAGGGAAACCAAACTGCTTTCACTGAACTCCGGTGCAAAAGGGTAGGCAGTGGCAGTGTGCAGCTGCAGAGGCAATACAGCAAGTATAATAACTGGACTGAAGGGGTCAGAGAATACAGACTTTCAAGGGTAGTGTGTGTGTGCTCTCAGTCGGTAAATTATGTCTGACTCTGTGGCCCCATGGGCTGCAACCTACCAGGCTCCTCTGTCCAAGGGATTCTCCAGGCAAGAATACTAGTGTGGATTGCCATTTCCTCCTGCAAGGAATCTTTCTGATCCAGGGATTGAATCTGCATCTCCTGCATTGGCAGGCGGATTCTTTACCATTGAGCCACCTGGGAAACAAAGACCCTAAAACTGTCTCTCCATGTGTGAGGGCCCAGTAAAGTGGCACGTCAGAACAAGGAGTCCCCAAGCCCCTGACTGGAGCTGTTTACATGACATGGTGTCACTGTAGAGAGAACTGGGATAATTTATCAGAGCTTGTTAGCTGATTGATGACAATGTTTGTAAATTGGGTCAGAGTCTGATCCTTGGAAAGCCATTTTTAGCTTCCTTTCCTAGCTACATAGAAACCTGTGATCTTATTAACAGTCACCACAGTTTCAGAGGATGACCTGTGGGACAGGCAGTACAAATGCATCCCTAGTATCAGAGCTCAAAGCCAACTGATGGTATTCTAGCAGCATCACTTTTTTGCTTTTAATTTTTATTGGGGTAAAAGTGATTCACAGTGTCCTCTTGGTTTGTGCATAGCAGTGAGCCACTTTACTTTCTTTGCTTGGAATGCGCTGATTAACCAACCATTTCATCCTAGGCCTGGGGACTTGCTCTTTTTTTTTTTTTTTTAAACATGAATTTTCCCTTATGCCATTAGATTAAAAAATAGCCTGGAGTTTTGCTACTCAGAGTCTATGAGCCAGCAGCATCAACATCACTTGGGAGATTTTTCACTCACAAACCTACTGAAACAATCTGCGTTTTAACAAGATCTCCAGGTAATTCATACATGTATTGAAGGGTGAGCAGTACGGGTCTAGAGCAGTGGCCCTCCAGTTTCAGCATACCCCAGACTCGTCCTGAGGGTGCCTCATCCCCAGACTTTCTGATTCACAACTTCTGGGCTGAGGCTGAGAAAGTGTATTTCTAACAGATGTCTCAGGAGGCTTCTGAGACATCCAAAACCTTCTTGTATTCCGACAATAGACTCTGATTGGTCAAGGACTTTGGGGATTTGGAGATTCCGTTGCTATAGGTTTTGGTAGCCAAGGGCTCTACCAGAATTATTTTTCCCAAAATGTTGGTTTTGAAGTCTTTTTTAGGTGATTCTAGAAATTCTATATGTTTGAGGATGTGCTGGGTCAGTGGTTCCCATCTTTAGAGGAAGATGGACCTCTCTGGTGGCTCAGATGGTAAAGAGCCTGCCTGCATTGCAGAAGACATGGGATCAGTCCCTCGATCGGGAACATCCCCTGGAGAAGGAAATGGCTACCTACTCCAGTATTCTTGCCTGGAGAATTGTATGGACAGAGGCGCCTGCAGGCTACAGTCCATGGGGTCGTAGAGTCAAATACTACTGTCGGCTAAACACTTTCACTTTTCCCCTTTTATAATCAACGCACATTCCTGGTCCCCACCACCAGCCCCCACCTCCTAAATTAGTGGGCCTTGGATGAGGTTAAGAAATCTGTATTTTTAATAAACATCCAGATGATTCTGAGATAGACGGTCGATAGGCAACCTCTGAGAAACATTGATTTAAATGCTGAACATCTTAGGGAGAGAGCAGAATTTTGTGCCCTCTCAGCAGCAGAATTGCAGTGTTCTCCCAACGCGGCAGCGAGTGCCTCTCATAATTTAGCAACTGAAGCAGTTCCAGGAAATCAGTCCACTGAGCCCTTTCCTCACCGAAGCCCCAGTAGAACTTGCTTACTCCTTTCTTAATTATGTCTGGCCAGCAGTGAGCACTCCAGCCGTGGTGCTCTTTAATCCACTTATCCATCTTACAACTCCAATTAACCAGGTGCAGCCATCCATCTGGCTAATATGAGGACAAGCTGTTAATTTGTGAATGAAGAAAAGGTCTGCAGACAACAAACAAACGAGCAAGGAGCTTCAGAAGATAACATTTACCCCAATCCTTGAGAAACAAGGTGAAAGACGGGAATTCATTTGTTATAATAAGGAAATGCAGTTTGGTGGAGGGAAGTGAATACAGAATTTAGGCGGCTTGGGGACCATGTGACTCGTCCCAGGTCATCTCTGAGCTTCGTACCTTTGCCTGTTAAACAGGGAAGTAATAGTACTTAATTTTCATCTCAGGAAAGTTAGGAGAGTCCACTGAGATTGAGACAAAATAGTTTGTAAAATGCAACAGAAATATTCCTGTTTGTTTCTGTGCATTTATTTTATATGTGTGTATGGGGGAATCTTTCCGTGCACATCTAATACTTTATGAGTAGTGTTTTCTATCAAGCAGATTGTACGCTTTGATTACATGCTAGCTTTACTATTTTATTGACTTCAAGTTTTTTTGTTTTAAATAATAAAACAGATTCCACCATCACTTTCAACCCTAGTCTTAAAATCTAAGTGTGCATTCCGAACACGTTACAGATAAAATGTGTCCTCAGATCCACTTGTTGAAACCCTAGCCCCTTAGTGTGATGGTATTTGGAGGCAAGGCTTTGGGAGGTAATTCAGTTTAAACTATATCTTGAGGGTAGGGCCTTCCATAATGGAATCTAATGCCCTTATAAGAGTAAGAGAGCGCATTTAGGAAAGGCCATGTCAGTGTACATCAGGAAGGCAGCTGGGACTTCCCTGGCGATCCAGTGGTTAAACCTCTGTCTTCCAATGCAGGGGCCCAAGGTTCTATCCCTGGTCTGAAACTGAGATCCCACTTGCCTCCCAGGCAATTAAGCCCAACTAGAGAAGCCTGAGCATGGCAGCTGCTGAGTCTGTCTGCTCGAGAGCTCGTGCTCCACAGGTAGAGAAGCCCTATGCTCCGCCCCCAGGCCCCACAGGAGGGCCTGCACGCTCCGCCCCCAGGCCCCACAGGAGGGCCTGCACGCTCCGCCCCCAGGCCCCACAGGAGGGCCTGCACGCTCCGCCCCCAGGCCCCACAGGAGGGCCTGCACGCTCCGCCCCCAGGCCCCACAGGAGGGCCTGCACGCTCCGCCCCCAGGCCCCACAGGAGGGCCTGCACGCTCCGCCCCCAGGCCCCACAGGAGGGCCTGCACGCTCCGCCCCCAGGCCCCACAGGAGGGCCTGCACGCTCCGCCCCCAGGCCCCACAGGAGGGCCTGCACGCTCCGCCCCCAGGCCCCACAGGAGGGCCTGCACGCTCCGCCCCCAGGCCCCACAGGAGGGCCTGCACGCTCCGCCCCCAGGCCCCACAGGAGGGCCTGCACGCTCCGCCCCCAGGCCCCACAGGAGGGCCTGCACGCTCCGCCCCCAGGCCCCACAGGAGGGCCTGCACGCTCCGCCCCCAGGCCCCACAGGAGGGCCTGCACGCTCCGCCCCCAGGCCCCACAGGAGGGCCTGCACGCTCCGCCCCCAGGCCCCACAGGAGGGCCTGCACGCTCCGCCCCCAGGCCCCACAGGAGGGCCTGCACGCTCCGCCCCCAGGCCCCACAGGAGGGCCTGCACGCTCCGCCCCCAGGCCCCACAGGAGGGCCTGCACGCTCCGCCCCCAGGCCCCACAGGAGGGCCTGCACGCTCCGCCCCCAGGCCCCACAGGAGGGCCTGCACGCTCCGCCCCCAGGCCCCACAGGAGGGCCTGCATGCTCCGCCCCCAGGCCCCACAGGAGGGCCTGCACGCTCCGCCCCCAGGCCCCACAGGAGGGCCTGCACGCTCCGCCCCCAGGCCCCACAGGAGGGCCTGCACGCTCCGCCCCCAGGCCCCACAGGAGGGCCTGCACGCACCGCCCCCAGGCCCCACAGGAGGGCCTGCACGCCCTACCGGAGGTCCAAGGCGGCCATCCACAAACCCGGAAGAAGGCTCTCACTGAGGACTGAATTTGCCAGCACCTTGATCTTGGGACTTCCCAGCCTCCAAAACTGTGAGCAACGGAAGTGTGCTGTTTAGACCCTCCCTCCTGCCCCCACTAGTCTTGGTATTTTGTTGTAGCGGCCTGGGCTAAGACAGAAGCAGTCCCTGGATAACTCACTGAAACCAGGTATCTGGGTGCCCTGCCTGAGTT
The DNA here is from genome assembly GCA_006410675.1 of Oreotragus oreotragus. Classification (NCBI taxonomy): domain Eukaryota; kingdom Metazoa; phylum Chordata; class Mammalia; order Artiodactyla; family Bovidae; genus Oreotragus; species Oreotragus oreotragus. Next base: position 500,386 of record SJYX01005919.1, on the reverse strand, counting down.
CTGATTCAAGGGGTCTGGGAGGGGCCTGAGAACATGCGTTTTTAATAAGGTCATTTTAATTTGGCTGGTTATGGACTGCATTTTGAGGACTGTTGCATTAAAATGAAACTTGCCCTCATTACAAAATAAAAGTTTTCTTTAATTTAAAAATGTTAGTATTCCCCACCTAATAGTTATCTCTAGTTTAAAAGGGATCTGACTCCAGACCTAGAGCTAAATGAGAGGCAGTATAAAATATACTCCTCGTGACCCTTCATCACTTGCATCAACATAGCTGAGCTGAGCACATTTTCTTTCTTAACATGTCATTAAAAAAGTTTTTTTAAAAGCCTTCATACTACCCTAGGAGTTTATGGTCAATCTGGGGAGACCAAATATACCCTGCAAAACGTTTTGCAAATAATTACTGAGCAAAATAAACTATAAATGCAAAACAGTATTGCCTAAAGTTCCCAGGTAAGAATGCCATCACATTCCTAAAGGAAGGAATTGAGATATAAATGCCAAGTGCTCTGAAAATCTTCTTTTTTATTACTTCAGTTTTTTGGTTTTTTTTTTTTATAGCTAGCTAGAGGCAGATCTTTTGACTTGTGCTCAACCAGAGTTGGGGTAAAATTTTGAGGCACTTCCATTCGCCTCACTGTCTTTCCTGTGTCATTAAAGTCTGGAAGCACTATTTCCAGGTGTGATCTGTGGGTTATCTGCTGCAGAATTGCCTTAGAAACCTATTCAACATACACAATAAAAATGACCTACTGAAAGGGAATCTTAGAAGAGAGGCCATGGAAACATCTCATTTAGCTAGCTCCTCCAGTGAATCTCATATATATTTGTTTACTTTGAGAGGACACGCTCCAGAAACTTCTCCCCAACCCGACACTGGGAATCTAACTTTGGTATTACCACATGTTCTTGAAATGACCCTATGTGGTAGGCATTAAGTAAACCTGCAGCTGTAAGGAGATTTTGTTTCAGTTTGAGACAATTTATGGGTTCATATTACATCCTAGAGGGCACTTGATCCTGCCTATAACAGGAGCCTCCTCCTTGCAAGAGATCTGTGATGGACAAAAGGCAAGGGAGGCAAGACTCTAATCCATACATTAAGAAAGATATCCAAAGGGAGAAGAAAGGATCAGGGTCTGAGGATAGTCAGAAAAGCCACGTTGATACTGGTTGGGTCCAGGGAGCTTGACAGACCAGGTTAAGAGGCAGATTTGTTTCTGTTTGTTTTCTTCAACAGCCCTATTTCTTTTCCTTAAAGATTTTTAAAAAAACTTTTTATTTGGTATTGGGGTATAGCTGATTAACAATGTTGTGATAGTTTCAGGTGAACAGCAAAGGGACTTAGCCATACGTATATTAATACATGCATCCATTCTTCCCCCAATTTTTAAGATCATTTTGTTGTGGGCCATTTTTAAAGTCTTTACTGAACTTGTTACAATACTGCTTTTGTTTTATATTTTGGTTTTTTGGCCTTGAGGCATGTGGGATCTCAGCTCCCCCACCAGGAATCGAACCTCCACCCCCTGCATTGGATGGCAAAGTCTGGACCACTGGACCACTAGGAAAAGTTCCAAGAGTCTTATTTCTTAAAGGATAATTGCTTTCATTCACCCATACTGTCTCCAAAGGGTAGATTATATGAATATGAGGGCAGTAATTGTAGTCCTATGATCCAGTTGTGAGCTTCAGGCTGAAGCAAAGTCTTTCTTCTTGAACTCTATGGAACCGTTTCTAATTATGTATGAATACATGTCTATACAGACACCTCCAAAAAGCAGCAATAAGTGCAAAGAAATCTTATTACATTGAATTAATCTAATGATGATTATTGAGTATCTAGTGGTGTGGGATTTCAAATTATTAAGTAGAACCACATGATTTCTTTGCTACCTGCCATTTTCACCTAATATACATGCAGTCACATTTTCCCCCTTGAAATATATTCTGTGATTTGATTATTTTTAAATGACTGTATAGCTTTGCATTGTACTTATATTATGGTTTTTATATGTAGTCATTGATGATAGGCGGGGAAGGCAACGGCACCCCACCCCAGTACTCTTGCCTGGAAAATCCAATGGACAGAGTAGCCTGGTGGGCTGCAGTCCATGGGGTCGCTAACAGTCGGATAGACTGAGCGACTTCACTTTCACTTTTCTCTTTCATGCATTGGAGAAGGAAATGGCAACCCACTCCAGTATTCTTGCCTGGAGAATCCCAGGGATGGGGGAGCCTGGTGGGCTGCCGTCTGTGGGGTCACACAGAGTCGGACACGACTGAAGTGACTTAGCAGCAGCAGCAGCAGCATTTATGATAGGATGTAGTATTCTTTAATAGTTTCCAATAAGATTTCTCTCTCTCTCTCTTTTTTTCCCTTAATTTGGCTGCACTGGGTCTTAGTTGTAGCATGCGGAATCTAGTGCCCTGAAAAGGGATGGAACCCGAGCCCCCTGCACTGGGAATCTTAACCAATGGACCATGATTTCTCTATTTTATATCCAAGTGACTTTTCCCAGTTTTTCCCTAATGATCAAGGGATAATGTTCTGTTTATAGTATTAATAGTTCCATTTCCCTCCCTCCAAATCGCTTGAATTTCATCTTCAGGAGCTTGCTGAAAGCAAATGCAACAATCTCAGTCCATTATGTCTCATCCATCAATTCATTTATTCATCAAATATTGAGGAAATGGAGGTGACTGCCTTTATGGGTTTGATTCTGGTGGTGCTCAAGGGCAATATACAAGTGAAAATAAATGTATACTTTAATACCAGGTAGTGAGAAGAATCACTAAATAGGTCTGGATTTATTTCTCCTCATTGGAAGGACTTCTGTTGTATTATAGACACTATCGTCAGAAAAGTTAGGATGAGGTCATGGTAGGCCAAGGATGTGTGTCAAGGATCCCTTCCTCTAACATAACACAATTCTTGCTCAGTCACAGATGGTCTTCCTGCTTCCCCCTTTTGTCCACCATATAAAGAGACTGATTTTTTAGCTTAATGCATGGTAATTTTTAAATTAGGTGGCGAACACCAGGCCTCTTTGCGAAAACAGATCATTTTATTTATATGGGCTTACCTGTGGCTTGCTGCCTGTTGTTTTTGTGAGTGTTTTTTCTTTTGTTGTTGCCTTTCCTTTTTCTTTTTTTAAATCAATGAAGGGTTGAGATTGGTATGGGCAGTGTTGGGAGTCTAGTTTCTCTTTTCAGTTTGACCAGAATGCTATTTACTGTGTATTTCTGAGGTCAAGCAAATCAATAAAAAGGCCAGCCAAACCCTGCCCTCCAGAAGTCACCAGCTCACCGAACGTATGTTGCAGCAATAACTGGACTTTTATATCTTAAGAAAAAGGGACGGGTCCTAATACTGACTGCTCTGTTAGACAACAGATGAAGAGAAACCTGTCCTAAAAGTGTGTTATGGTTCTTCATTGAACTTTTAGATGTCTGTTCATAGATGAGCTTCCAATTAACAAAATCCGACTCCCATGAGGTCAATACAAAGCTGACTCCTTTTCAGAAGTAAATTTTAGAGTGGCTTGCTGGTCATTTTCGAGAGCATTGAAGCATAAATGCATTTTGCTTTCCATGGAACTTCCTTTCTGTTAATGTCAAAGACGAAATCTCCATGATCCCTTCTGTGCTTCTCAGTAACATAGCTGAACAACTCAAAAGAATTTTCCCATCAGTTTTCTATAATTCAAACCTCAGCAGCCTTAAAGGGAACAATCATGATATCTAGAATCAGCTTGTGTAGACCCAGATGGCTTTTGCATAGTTTTCATTATTCATTTATTTGGTAATCAGAGGAAGCTATTTTGATTTTTATGTATGTAGTTCTTCAGACAAACAGTCAAGCCAGAATAAAGTGAACCCTCAAGTAATACGAATAGATCCATATAAGAGGCAAATACCCTTTTAGCCTGATCTTTATGAAAAGGGAATTAAAATGGGGGAGTTCAAAACTTGGTCAATCTAACCATTGTAGAATCTGTTTCCTTAGATTCTTAAATGTGGAGTGGTTAAATTTTTGTGTAAGCTGTAGATTAAAGATATTCAGATATACTACAAGCCTGGAAAGAAATAAGAGAAAGAGTTACTAATGAAAAGGAAAAGGATATAGTCACATTCATATTTATTAGTCCAAGTAAATACTAAATGATAGTTTGAAATTATTTTAAGAATTTTTCCCTAAGTTATATTTTTCATCTTAAAACCTTACATTTTAAAATGTTTATACTCAAGATATTCTTATTAATTGGTTACACAGACATAGGTTATCATGTTGTATGGTTATAAACCTTCAACTCATGTCATATGGTGTTTGGTGCATACCTACTACTTACTGGGCTTCCCTGATGGCTCAGCTGGTGAAGAATCCGCTTGCAATGCGGGTGACACAGGAGACAGGATAGGTTTGATCCCTGGTTTGGGAAGATCCCCAGAAGAGAATAGCAACCCACTCCAGTGTTCTTGCCCGAAAAATCCCATGGACAGAGGAGCTGCCTGGCTATATTTCGTGGGGTCACAAAGAGTCAGACACAGGTGAGCATGAGCAAAGGCAAAAAGATTACCGATTTTTGCAACCAAGAAAAAAAATTAATAATGGACACATGATTTACATCATATGTGGAATAAAACTTTTTCCTGAAAAAAAAGAAGAGTGATGAGTTAATTGACTCAGGCCACCATAACAAGATATCAGAGACTCCGTGGCTTAAAGACACTTCCGGATGCTGGGCATTCCACATCAAGGTGCTGTTAGGGTGGATTTCTTTCTTTTTCTTAATTTAGTTATTTTTAATTGAAGGATCATTGCTCTACAGTATTTTGTTGTTTTTGCCAAACATCATCATGAATCAGCCATGGGTTTACCTATGTCCCCTCCCTCCTGAATCTCCCTGCCACCTCCCTCCCCATCCCACCCCTCTAGGTTGTCCCAGAGCTCCGGTTTGAGTTCCCTGAGTCATACAGCAAATCCCCATTGGCTATCTATTTTACATATGGTAGTATTTCCATGTTACTCTCTCCATACATCAGGGTGGGTTTTTGGTGAGATCTCTTCCTGGCTGACAGACAGTGGGTGCCTTCTTAACTGTGTGCTTAGGTGGCCTTTCCTCTCTGTGCACAGAGATCATGCTGATATCCCTTCCTCCTCTTCGAAAGACACCAGTCCTATAAAATTAGGACCCCACACTTGTGACTTTATTTAATTATCTTCTTTAAAGCCGTATCTTCTAAAATAGACATATCATAGGTCAAAGGTTCAACAGATGAGTTTGGGGGACTACAATTCAGTCCATACAGATGGATCCATTCCAGGGGACTTTGTGTGGGATCTTTCTGAAAGAAGTCTTCTCAAGTGTGGAAACCTTTGTAAGCTCTGTCGTTGAAAAGGGTAGGGAGGGGAATGATACTATGAATGAGACCTTTCAGAAGTGGTGACAGAAGCTCAGACCTGCCCATCCACGGGGCCCCTGTTAGGAACTGGCTCGTGCTTTTCACTTTACATACATGAGGGCACCCACACTCAGGCCTGGAGAATGTCCACAGGGCAGTGTGATGCTTTAGTTTCCCAAAGCATCCCTCAGCAGATTCAGTAAGAAATATGTTTATTAATAATCAAGCCTCCTTTTCTTTCAGTGTTAATCCATAACCAAGCTGAACACATACTTTAGGACTCTGGATTTAATGCGTATCTAATAATCACTTTTGTCAAGGAATAGTTGGTCTCCCTTAGGCTATTTGAGAAACTTGGGCAGTGCACACACTTTTTTAAAACCAGTTTCACTCTATGTATGTCAAGCTCTCAGCCTTCATAAGGGGACCACTGTGCTCTCTTTGGACATAAATGCTCTTGCTGCCAGTGAAAGCGGGTCTATTTGTTCGATTACAGGAGTCTCTCTGGATGCCTGCAATTGAACATTATGCCTGGTCAATTACAGGTCCTTTAACTTCCAGGTGAAAATAGCATGGCTGGCAGAAGACAGTTTTTTTTTCCTGACTGAAAAAAAATATGGATGTTCATTATAGAAAAAGGCGGGGGGTGATGGGGAAAAGGCAAGCCACATATACAAATAAGATAGCTCACAATCTTACCACGCAAAAATTGTTGTTGTCAATTGTTTTGGCTTGTTTTCAGCCAGTTGGGCGTGTCTCTGTGTGTGTTTAATAATATTGACAGAGCATTTGCCATATGCTAAATATTTTGCATTCTTTAACAGATAGATCTTATTATCCCAAATTCTTACAAACCATTCTGTCACATACAAGAGGGCTGCTCCCCCATCCACATACTCCTTTGCATGGATTTCTCTGTATGTGTTTCTCCATACCTCATCTTGTTCGATGTGCTATCATAAACATTTAACCATGACAACAAGCAACTTTTAAATATATCTATGTCATACTATTGTAGGCTGTGAATGTAACAGTATGTTTAATCACTTCCCTGCTGTCGGCTTTTTATGCTATTGCTCCCCCTTTTAAATGCTATTTTCTGTACACTAGTGTGTTCTACCAAATCAGAACCAAAATGTCTGTTTTCTGAGACTTGGGGATATAATGGATATGGGGCAATTTTCTTGTTTCTTTTTTTTTTTTCTATTTGGAAATTTTCTTATGTGGGATGATAAGCAAAGCAAGCCAACTTTGAATATGATTATTTCCAGAAAGGGGAAAGAGGCTTTCAAACAACTGTAAAAAGTTGAAAGTACAACTCAGAATTGTCAGTCCTCTTATTCCACCACACCTTCTGTCTCCTGACCCCTTTCATCAGTTTCATATACATCTTTTTTTGAGGGGGGCCACGAGATGGGTAACTTTATTTTAATGAAATTATAAGCTTTTTAAAATACTTGTAAGAATAATACCAAGATACCATGGAAGTAATGGTGTATGATTTCCAAGCCTATGTCAGAAGCTGACAAACTTTTTTCCTAAAAGGTAGTAAATGCAGTAAGTATTTTAAGCTTTTCATGCTGTATGGTCTCTATTGTAAGTACTCAGCTCTGTCACTGTAGCATGAAAACCACCAGCAACTAAATGGTGACTGCAGCTGTGATCTAATAAAACTTTATCAAAAAAAAGTTTTTTTTTGAGATGTTTAAGGTTCACAGTAAAATTGAAGGGAAGGTACAGAGTTCCCATATATCCCGTCCCCACATGTTATAGCTTCCTCTGTCAGCGTCTCTCATCAGAGAGGTGCACTTGTTAAAACTGATGAACCTACATAGTCACCCAAGAAAATGGCTTATTTGGAGTTCACTGTTGGTGTTGTATATTCTATGGGATTGAGCAAATGTATAAAGACTCTTATCATTGCAGTATCACAAGAGTACTTTCACTGCTCTAGAAATCCTCTGTGCTCTGCCTCTTCATTCCTTTCCCCTGTCCAACCCATGGCAACCACAAATTCTTTTTTTCACTCTCTCTATGGTTTTTGTCTTTTCCAGAATGTCATATAATTGAAATCGTACAAGTCTGATCGCTTTTAAGTATAGGGCTCAAATAGCTGGAGTGAGAATATAGGTTGTCAACTGTGAGCTTCACTGTAAGGTGACTTCACTGTCTATTTCATTCAGTTCAGTTCAGTCGCTCAGTCATGTCCGACTCTTTGTGATCTCATGAATCGCAGCATGCCAGGCTTCCCTGTCCATCACCAACTTCCGGAGTCTACTCAAACTCATGTCCATTGAGCCGGTGATGTCATCCAGCCATCTCATCCTCTGTCGTCCCCTTCTCCTCCTGGCCCCAATCCCTCCCAGCATCAGAGTCTTTTCAAATGAGTCAACTCTTCGCATGAGGTGGCCAAAGTATTGGGTTTCAGCTTCAGCATCAGTCCTTCCAAAGAACACCCAGGACTGGTCTCCTTTAGGATGGACTGGTTGGATTTCCTTGCAGTCCAAGGAACTCCCAAGAGTCTTCTCCAACACCACAGTTCAAAAACATCAATTCTTTGGTGCTCAGCTTTCTTCACAGTCCAACTCTCATATCCATACATGACCACAGGAAAAACCATAGCCTTGACTAGATGGACCTTTGTTGGCAAAACGATGTCTCTGCTTTTCAATATGCTGTCTAGGTTGGTCATAATTTTCCTTCCAAGGAGTAAGTGTCTTTTAATTTCATGGCTGCAGTCACCATCTTCATTGATTTTGGAGCCCAGAAAAGTAAAGTGTGAGACTGTTTCCACTGTTTCCCCATCTATTTCCCATCAAGTGTTGGGACCAGATGCCATGATCTTAGTTTTCTGAATGTTGAGCTTCAAGCCAACTTTTTCACTCTCCTCTTTCACTTTCATCAAAAGGCATTTTAGTTCCTCTTCACTTTCTTCCATAAGGGTGGTATCATCTGCATATCTGAGGTTATTGATATTTTTCCCGGCAATCTTTGATTCCACCTTGTGCTTCTTCCAGCCCAGCATTTCTCATGATGTACTCTGCATAGAAGTTAAATAAGCAGGGTGACAATATACAGCCTTGACGTACTCCTTTGTCTATTTGGAACCAGTCTGTCGTTCTGTGTCCAGTTCTCCAAATACCAGGATTGTTAGGTATTTCCTCTCTGGCTGGTCAAATTCCACAGCAAGGTCTTTTGTTATATCCAGCCCAGAGGGTATACTTTGTGGCTTCCACATTCTGAGCTAAAGGTTAGGGAGGAAGTTTGGAAGTCTTAAGTTATGGTATGTTAACTTTCTCTTAATCCTCCTGTTTTTGGTGGATGATCCCTACCTTAGCCTCTGAGGTGCCCTCACTGGACCTTTGTGCAGAATGAGGGAAGGACTCTGTGCATCTATCTAACTGCTTATGAAACAGGCTCCATCAGTTTTTAGGTTTTTACTCTCATTTTTACTATACAATCCTGGAGGTACCTAATGTGACAAACTCCTGTGCATTTGGGGTTCTTATGTCTGGAGAATGGGTTGCTTCTCCAACCTTCCTCTCCCAGCTTAGGGTTCTGTTTGCCCAGGTCTGTTAAAGCAATGAACACTGAGTCTTTTCCAGAGTTGAAAACTTTATTTTCATTTTTCCTTCTATTCTTTGTTCTTACAAGTTTATGCCTTTTTCTTTTAAGATCCCTTTAGCCTTGATATAGTGAGGTCTTGGGAGGGAGAGGAGATAATGTGGGTTCCATTTCCTACATTTCACTGAAAAGTCTCCCATGTAGGTGATGGAGACTGTTGATCGATTAGCCCTCCCAGCTGATCTTGCTGCACCATTCTTAACAGTTCACAAGCCCTGGAGGGAGACAGATTCCTGTTCAAACAATGGCTCTGTTGGTTCTTACCTCTGGGACCCGAGGAAAGTTGCTTCATCCTGCCACACCTCCATTTCCAGACTCGTAAAGTGACGATTAAAATGGTACTTGCCTCATGGGAATGTTTTAGGGATTAACTGAGACAATAGCTTTAATGTGTCATCACAGTGCCTGTCACGTGGTTAGTGCTCAGGAAATGGCAGTCCTTGTGCATCCTTAAGTCAGTTTATGATATGGGCAGAAAGTGATTCAAAGGATCGTGACATTTTCAGGAAATGAGCTTGTTTCTGAAATGCTGCTTTCTGTAAGAGGTAATCTTTAGGTCTCACCTGGATGAGCAACTCTTGACATTCTGAACAGAGTGTCCTACTCCACATGGGAAAGCCAGAGTAGCCCTCATCTGTATCCCTCCCTCCATTTATTCACTCACTAGAAAGTGCCCACTGTGTGGAGCATTTCAAAATAAATACTGCAGGGACTTTCCTGGTGGTCCAGTGATTATGGACCCACCTTGTCGGGGATGTGGGTTCCATCCCTGGTGGGGAAACTGGGATCCCACATGCCACAACTAGAGTGCAGCCCACATGCCGCAATGAAGAGCCTGCACATGGCAATCGATGCAACCAAATAAATAAATTTTAAAAATAAAGTAAATATTATATATCCTGCCAGTGAATCACCGATTGCTATAAAATGCCTCTTGAAAAGGGACATTGTTTCACAATAGGATGACAGAATTAGGAAAATATTCTTAATAGCATCTAATATCTAATACATAGTAAAATTGCTTTATTATAAACTTTTTTCTAACAATTGCCCTGTGTATTGATTTGGTTTCCTAATGTGATCTGTTGTTTTTTCATTCTTAAAGCTCAATTTTTTCTTAACTCTACTATTTTCCCCTCTAGAACACTTTCCTTTCTTTCATTCTCTAAGTCTTTAGAAGCAATATAATTGTCTCACCTTCTGGGTTTGGCCAGTGCTTCCTAGCAATGCAGGTTAACATGTTCCTCTATCTCCAGTACCCTGTGGGAGGGAAGGAAGAATTAAAGGCAAACTCATTTCCAAATCAGTTTAGTAAGAATATGCTCTAGTGGTGCCAAGTTATTTACATGTGATCATGTCATGTCATAGGTAATGTTTGGTGGTTTAGTTCTTAGTGATGCCAGTGTTGATCAGTGGGTTCAGGTGATGACATTCTCATCCTTTCAGTGTAATGTTTTCCATCAACATTTTGTTTAATCTTTTTATGATCAATTGTTGACTATTATGTGTTAGACTGTGTTCTCCTCTCCAAAAGAAAAGATCTGTTGAAGTCTTAAGCTCTGGTACTTGTCAGTAGATTCTTGTTTGGGAATAAGGTCTTTGCAGACATAATCAAGATGAGGTCGTCGTGAAAGTGAAAGTTGCTCAGTCATGTCCTGCTCTTGGCGACCCCATGGACTATATACTCCGTGGAATTCTCTAGGCCAGACTGCTGGAGTGGGTAGCTTTTCCCTTCTCCAGGGCATCTTCCCAACCCAGGGACTGAACCCAGGTCTCCCATAATGCAGATGTATTCTTTACCAACTGAGCTATCAGGGAAGCCATGAGTCATTGGGATGGGCTTAAATCTGACATGACTGATGTCTTATAAGAAGACGAAATGGTCATGTGAAGTCAGAGACATATGGGGAGCAAGGCAGGTGATGACAGAGGCAGAGACTGGAATTATCCAGGTGTCAGCTGAGGATGCTGACATTTGATGGGGGCTATCACCAAGTGAGAAAGAGGGAGCATAGCTCTGCTGACACCTTCATTTAATTCTACCAGCCTGCAGAATTGTGAGACAATAAATTTCTGTTTTTTTTTTTTTCTTTTTTCTTTTTTATCGCTTTGTGGCTTGTGGGATCTTAGTTCCCCAACCAGGAATTGAACCCAGGCCCCAGCAGTGAGAGTGACAAGTCCTGGCCATTGGACTGCCAGGAAATTCCCAGATTTCTGTTGTTTTAAGCCACCCCAGCCTGTGGTACTGTATTGCAGCAGGTCTAGAAAGCTTAACAGAATGACCATTGCCTAGATTTGATTATTTCATTAAAGGTTGTGAAATGGTGGTTTTTGAATAGTATAATTTCTTCTGCATATAATAACTGGGATTTTTTTTAGGCAGATGAACTTTCTTCACTAAAGCTGTTTTTATTGTCTTAAGATATACTTACCCTTGAAAGTTGTAGTATATGCTGACTTTTTTTGTCTCTTAATGATCAAATTTCATGTGTTGGTTCTCTAGCAACCCTTAGTGCTGTCCAGTAAGTTTATTTCATTCCTCTTTTTCCTTTTGAATATACTATGGGCTTATAAAGAAAGCTTATTTAAAGAAAATGTCATTAATAGATTATTCTGGACCTCTATACTTCTCCCAGTTGTAAATGAAATGTAGGATTGATATCTTACCCTTATGCACACCGAGAGAAATGACCTTGTTAAGATGTCTAAGAAAATACGTTTTGGTGACCCAGTGGAAGTCTATTTAAGTTCTAGTAGGGTCAAAGTTCAGAGAAAGCAATGGCACCCCACTCCAGCCCTCTTGCCTGGAAAATCCCATGGATGGAAGAGCCTGGTGGGCTGCAGTCCATGGGGTCGCTAAGAGTCAGACACAACTGAGCAACTTCACTTTCACGTTTCACTTTCATGGATTGGAGAAGGAAATGGCAACCCACTCCAGTGTTCCTGCCGGGAGAATCCCAGGGACGGGGGAGCCTCATGGGCTGCCATCTATGGGGTCGCATAGAGTTAGACATGACTGAAGTGACTTAGCAGCAGCAGCAGCAGGGTCAAAGTTGAGTTTGGTTCAGGTAAGTCTCTGAATACCAGTGTAATATTAGGTATAATTATTACTTTTCCCAGTTTGATAAGTTTGATATCTCCTTGGAACTACTACCATTTCATCTGAAAAAAATTAGATACGCTCTCAGAATTTCTGTCTAAAATCCATTGCGAGGTATGAATGAGTCAGATGAGTATCAGGATAAAGAGTTGCATAGTAGCAACTGAATGAAAATTTGTATTTGACTGAAAATAAAAATCTGAGTAAGATAGCTAGTTTATCGAAGGAGAAGGATGGATTACTTAAAACTGGAAATGTCTTGAAAAATTCAATTTTCTAGTCTTAGCTGTATCTCATATCTTCTCCAGTGCAAGACCATGTCTAATTTATCCTTATATTCTCAAACACTCAGTATAATGTCTTCACAGAGTAGATGCCTCATAAATAAGTGAATATAATTAGAATTCAGTGCAATTAAATTTCCCTGAAAGAACAATATACTTTAGACACATTTAGAGCAATGAACATCATGGAAGGAGATGAAATGGATCCAAGTAACATAAAAAGGATACATTAACTGTATACAAAATGATGTGGAAGTACATTGATAAAGATGCCTACAATATAAAACAACTTGTATAACATAGTATCCCATTATACAAAGAACAATGGTAAGTAATATTTCAATATGAATTAAAAGAAACTTAGAGGAGTATATAGGTATGTAATGGGCTTTGTCAGCCGGGATGCAATTAAGCAAACAGAAACCATATAAAACATTTCAACATAAGGGATTTGACTTACAGAAATACAAGGTTGGAGTGCTGAAAAAGTAAGAAGGGGAAATCCAGATATCACAAAGACAGTAACTGTGGGAAGCAGCTCCCGCATCAAGGACTGAGAAATAGGATGAGGCTAAATGTTATCAGAACCTCAGAAGAGGGCTCAGCCTGTGAAGGGAGCACTTCCTGGCTTTTGCTGGTACCTTTTGAAAAAAAGGGGGACACGGAGATGCTGTTAGGAAGGCTGAAAGACACTGGAGCCTGGAATGGAGCTAACTGCGCTCCTGGGGTCAAGAGACGTTGCTGCCTGCCAATCTGCCTCTTGTGAGAAATGTGACAGGGAGCATCATAAGGCAGAAACCTCCCTGGTGGTCCAGTGGCTAAGGGTCTATGCTCCCAAGGCAGGGGGCCAGTGTTCTATCCCTGGTAAGGGAACTAGATCTCATGAGCCCCCAGCTAAAGATCCTGCCTGCTGCAACTAAGACCTGGCCCTGCCAAGTAAATCAATCAATATTTTTAGAAAGCGTCACAAAGCAGATTATGGAAAAGTAGGCTTTGAGCCCAGAGACAGGACCTTGATGACAGTCGGGGGGGGAAAGGGAACTCAGACACTTCCTCTCACTTGATATGTACTTCTGCTTTGTTTGAATTGGCTTATGGTGATCTTCTATTGAGGTATATTTCATGTGCCCCTTTAAAGTACACAGTTCAGCATTTTTTAGTATATTCATAAAGTTGTCCAATTATCACCACTGTCTAATTGCAGACTGTGCTCATCGGCCCAAAAGATATCTTGTACACTTTCACTGTCAGTCTCATCCACTACACTCCGGCCCTCCCCCCGGCCCCAGGCAACAATTAGTCTACTTTCCGCCTCTCTGGATTTGCCTATTCTGAACATTTCATATAAATGGAATCATACAATACGTGGCCTTCTTTTTTGACTTCTTTCACTTAGCAAAATGCTTTCAAGGTTAATCCATGTTGTAGTGTGTATCAATACTTCATTGCTTCTTACAGCTGAATCATATTCCACTACATGGATACACTACATTTTTAAAAATCTTTTATCAGTTGATGGAGATTTATGTTGTTGCTATTTTTTTGGCTATTATGAATGTTGCTGCTATGAACATTTGTGTACAAGTTTATGAGGCCATGTGTTTTCAATTCTACTTGGTATATAGCAAGTAGTAGAACTGCTGAGTCATATGGTAACTCGATATTTAACATTTTGAGGAACTATTTAACTGTTTTTTGTAGCAGCTGCACCATTTTGCATTGCTACCAGCTATGTATGAAGATCCCAATTCTGTACATCCTCTCTGAGACTTGTTATTGTCTGTCTTTTTGACCAGAGTCGTCTTAATGGATGAGAAATGATATATCATTGTGATTTTTTTCTGTAAAATGAAATTATACTTTATTAATAACCCTAGCATCTTTTCATGTGCTTCTTAACCATTTGTATTAACATAAGTTCTTTAGAGAATGTCTGTTCTCTAACTCTAACCCCTTACTTGTTTTTAATTGGATTATTTTGTTGTTGAGTTTTAAGTATTCTTTATATACTCTGAATATTAAACCCTTATCGGATATATGATTTGCAAATATATTCTCCCATTCTATAGATTGTCTTTTTATTTATTTATTTGATAATGTGCTTTGCTGTGCAAAGTTTTCAAGTTTTATGAAGTCTAATCTATTTTTTATTGTTTTTGCTCATATTTTTGTTATATCTCAGAATTCATTGCTTAATTCAAGGTCACAAAGATTTACATATGTTTTCTTTTAAGAGTTTTATAGTTTAACCCTTATATTTAGTTTTTTAAAATCTGTTTTGAGGTTATTTTTGCATGTGAATACCCAGTTGTCTCAGAAGCATTTGCTGAGACTCAGACTATACTTTTCTCTAATGAATTACCTTAACACCTTTGCCAAAAATCAATAAACCATAAATGTCTGTTTCTTTTTTCTAGACTCTTGTTCTATTCTGTTTTTCTACATGCCTATCCTTATGCCAGTACCATACTGTATTAATTGCTGTAGCATTGTAGTAAGTTTTGAAATTAGGAACAACATTGGTCTTATTTTTCAAGATTGTTTCAGCTATTTGCAGTGCTTTGCATTTCCATATGAATTCCAAGATCAGTTTGTTGGTTTCCACAGAAAAGGCAGCTGGGATTTTGATAAGGATTGCATAGAATACCTATGCCATACTTTTAGCAAAAAAATTTTCCATTTTGACCAGAAAGTCTATGTTTTTCAAGATGCTTGGTAATAGACAATTCTTGTAAACTTTATTCATTTAGCTCAGAATAAAATCAAGATCTGTCTCTCTTGTAGAACATAGCACATTGATAAGTTTAAATTTATTTGGGTGAAATAAATATTTGTGTAACTTTGTGAGGACAAGGATTGTGTCTAGTTTTGCTGACGACTGACTATATCCTGAGGCTAAGCCCAGAGCCTAGTATATAGAGGATGCTCAGAGTTGTAGAGAAATGTGTGCATCTTAGCTAAGAGGCTACGAGAAAAGCAGAAGGGTGTATGGTCTTTTGGGGCCTGTCCAAGGTGATGCCCAAGACATTAGATTATGTAAAAAGATGTCAGCTCGACCAGACACAGAAATACGTGCTTTGTATTACTGCATTTATATGAAATGTTTAAAAGTCTGGGGGTGGGAAATATGAAATCACTCTAAATGCACACGTGGTTTCTTCTTAGGTGGATGGGAATATTCTAAAATTAGATTATGGTGATACAATTGTAATGTCACTATCACTCATTAAATTGTATACTTAAATGATCCATTTTAAGATGTAATTTCTGTCACAATAAAACTAAAAAGGAAAAAAAAAACCTCCAGCTTGAGACTGGGGTGTCAATTTCAGTTTTTCTCAGGCAGGTCAAATGGGCTGTTTTCACCAGCAAAAGGGAAAAGTGGAAGTTGGGAGAATGAAAGGAAGAGTGGGCCTGGACAAAACAGCTGGGCCTGAAGCTCCAGGAAAAGGTAATGACGGATCAAGAGCCAAGACTCCTGTCGGGAGTTGGTCTGAAAAAGGGCCTGGGATACAAAGTAGAGAACAGACACTGGGTTGAAAGGAGACCAGGGACTGGACGCTTAATCCATCTGCCCAGCTCTCGACAGCAAAGAAACAAAGAAGGTCGTGGCTTGCTTTTCAGCAGCACCAGGGGGACCACATTAGAAACACTCCAGGGCAAGGCTGATCACCCTGGTGTGAAAAGACTACAGCAGCAGCCAGAGCAATGTGGCACCGCAAAAACCTCCTACTTAAGAGCCATCACTTTGCCGTTCACCCTGTCAGCCCAGCCGCAGCGATGGCCCAGAAGGGATGGAAGATGATCGATAGTGGCCCCTGACAGATTACAAGGGAAGGAATAAATGCTCTACAGATGTCTACAGGTCATGTTGGCTGGACTGTCAGACTCCCCACCCTGCCCTTGATCGCGATGCTGAGAGTTTGCATCCCTCATAGTCACCAAGTCTAAATCACACTCAGAGGCTTTCTGGCTTCGAAACTTTTGCTCACCCCAAGCTCAAATTCACTGGGCCTTCAAAACCTGCTTCAATTATTGACAGAGCCAGCTCTGCTATCATCAGCTGACCTGTCTCATGTGCCAAACAGGCAAGCATTTTCACACCAACCCAGAGAGTCAGGTCAGGACAGGTATCCCCAGAGACAGGGATTAACTCACTGAAATCGCACAGCCAGTCAGTGCAGAGGTGGGGTGTATTGGGCTTGGGTATAACTCATGCTAAGGCTCATTTTCTCAGACACTGATGTCCAGTCTTTTCAGTGTGAATCTTCAGTAGGCCGTCGTCATCGCTGGTCTGATGAAAGCTTAATTTCCTACTTCTAAAGGTGGGATAAACATGCAGCAAATTATTTCCCTCCAACTGAGCGGGTGCTCACACAGAACAGCAGACAGGCCTCATAAGAATAAAATAAAGATCAGCTCTGTTGCCCCCTGCTTTACTGGCTGGAGAGTAAGGGTCCCTTTCACTCTTGCAGCAGGATCTGGGGCAGTGGTGGGATTGGGATGGGTTACAGCAGCCTGCGGCCATCAGGTGCCTGGCTTCTAGCTGGCATGTCCAGCCACTCTGCCAGCAACCTTAACGTTGACTGAGCAGCCTGCACCTGGCAGTGCTTTGGGCTCCCCTGGGGAGGACCTCGGGGACTTTCCCATTTTGTAGTCAGCTGGCCCGATTTCAACCCTTGCAGGAAACAACCTAGCCTTCTGGGTCACAAAGCTCAAGAAATCCACTCAACTTTCAGATTATCATCCAAACAATCTCCTTCATGAAATTTAAATCTAACACTTCCACCTCAGTTGAAACTAGAATGCTATGATGAAAGCCTGTAGAGGCTGTGAGCAATCTTGGAAAGACTCTGATGCCCATCACCCCATAGGATGATGGAAAGGATTAGATATAAGGCATTTTCTCTCTTTTCCCAGGAAGAAGGCTGGCTGAGAGGGCTGAGTGTTCCTGCCACCTTCTCATATGTTCATACACATGCCATTTAGAATTTTTGTTCGTTGAATAACTGAGTGATTCTGTAGTCAGTGGAAGAGGGAAGAAAATGGAAGTATGATTTGTTTCATTTTAGTTATATCTCTTTTCTGTCTATTTCACTGTGCTGGGGAAGTTTTCCTTTCTGTCCCCTGTCCAGACACTGAATTCTTGCCACCCCCTCGAACAATGCCTTCTCAGGAATAACCTCTGGGATATTCAAGGCCATGGACTTGAATGGTGTAGCCAGAGGTGGTGGTACAAATTAATGGTGCAGAAATAATAAATAAGAGTAGGAATTAAAAAGTCTCCCATCCCTCCCCCTCCTCTCGTCCCCTCAGCCCTCTGCAAAACCATACAGGAAAGCATTGAGGCAGGAAGACAGGTGTCCGCGCTGTGGCAGGAAAGTGACTGATGTTATCATTAGGTCTGAGAGTCCTGTGTCTTTGCTCTCCAGCTGTTTCCTAATGACACTTGTTTCCCTTGATTTCTTCTCCCTTTCATAAGAAAGCTCAGTCCAGAGTCTGATTTGCATGGAGGCTTTTTAAAAAAATTATAACTGATATTTATGTCTTTTTAAATGAAAGTTTCTTCATATAGTGTGCCACGTTATAACTTACTTACGTTTATGAGAAATACTTAGGTTTATGAGAAGGTTCTGTAGACGGAACCTTTCAAGCCTTTTTGGAAAACGGTTGCATTATACCTTTAGACCACACGAGGGCAGTAGTGTCACATGTAAAAGATGCCTGCCTTCTTTCTGAACAGATGGCACATTTGTTAGATTTCATTGGATGTATTTTTCCTTTATTGAAGCACAGGGGAATTTCACATTTGCAGGTAGAACAGGAGGAAGATAGTTAAAATTTTATACCATATTTTTATCTCTTTGTTTATGCTGATGAAGGTAGCAAAGGAGCTGATTTATCCCCCTTTTCGCTGTTTTGAGGGATTGTTGTGCTAACAAGCTGGGGTGAGCGCTCATTACCCCTGTGACCCTGGCAGAAGATGTTCTGTTGATTTTGCATTTAATTGGAAATGTCACAAAGATAATGCATAAACCCATCCTTCCTCCCAACCCTCAATACCCTTAGATAGGACTTAAATCCTGCTGTTGCTATCAGAAAATTTTTGCATTTAATCTTTCTCCACATCTATTAAGTAGGCAGAATCCAGCCAGCTTTCTCTGAAGATGGAACCGTGTGACCTTCCTTAACCCCATGATCATAGAAACTCTGAAGTGTCACTTTCACAGATAGATCTAGTCCTGCTGGGTTCCAGTGTCCCCAGGCCCCTTTGTTTGCAGGAGGTCTTAACTCAGAGCTAATCAGCTGACTCTTCCTAAGGCAGGACAGTGCAGAGGCTGCAATGGCAGACAGTTCTAGACCTATCCTATGAGCATATTTGGTTTGTCAGGGTGTATAGGCCCATGCTGTGTTTAACACTTTTTGAAAAAATAGTTGCCAGCACTTTAATTCCTGGGTCGGGAAGACCCCCTGGAGAAGGAAATGGCAACCCCACTCCAGTGTGCTTGCCTGGAGAATCCCATGGACAGAGGAGACTGGCAGGCTACAGTCCCTGGGATTGCAGAGAGTTGGACATGGTTGAAGCGCCTTACCAGGCACAGACCTTCTTTGTGGCTGTATGTAGTCACTACATACCCAGGTGTCCCCTTTCGCTTATTTGACACCGAGGGAGGTACAAAATGAAATCACTTTGTCCTGTTTCTGTTTCAATAAAAAGGAAAATGAGCATTTAATATCGGTGCCTGTCTCAAAGTAGAAAAATGACAGATGTAGTGAAGGTGCCACATGTCTCAAGAAAAATGAATCTAAACGTGGACTCCCTGCTTCAGGCAGCACTTAGAGAAATTGCCAGCGCTTTGAATTTCATACCTGGGAGAGCTTCCCACTGGGCAGCTTGCTGCATCTCAGTTCCCCAACCAGGGATTATGCCCCAGTCCACGGGAGCATAATCCTAGTCACTAGACCACCAGGGAATTCCCAGGAGAGCTCTGTTTGGGAAGGTAGGCAGACCTGAAGTTAACCTTGGGTAGAAAACCTCACTCTGATTTTTTTTTTTTTTTTTTTTTCTCCCTTTGGTGAAAATGAAGAGAATCTCATTTAGTTTTCACTACAGCCTTGCGAGGCAGGCACTAACCTTATCAGGGTGCGGTGCCTGGCACGCGCCCAGGAAGCCACACCTCTTGGCTCCTGCTTGGTTTCCTCTTGGGGGCAGCGGGGTTTGCAGGCCAGTGATACGGGAGCCTGCTAACTAGCACTCCAGCAAGTCGCAGATTGCCTGCCTCCTCACTAGCATTCTAGCAGGGTGCTCGATGGGGCACCTGACGACGCTGGGGGAAGAAAGGGTTAAAGGAGGCGCAGAGCCGGAGAGGAAAGCCTTGGGCTGGGGCTCGACCTGGACTGGCTCACGCCTGTTCCGGAGCCTGGAGGTGGCAGCTGAGCTCCGCGCGGCTCCGAGAGGCTAGAGGGACAGACAGAAAATCCATGCTCACTCTGCAGAGACAGCGGCAAAACGCCCAAAGCAAACAGCACAGGAAGTCTGCTTTAGTGGAGACAGACTCACAACTTTGCTCTTTCAGAGCCTCTGTTTACAAGTCAAAGCTGAGGCTCAGGCGGTTTCCGTGCATTCTCTTACCTCCAGAGATGCCGCCCGCGGGCCTGTCGCCGCAAAGCGCTGGATGGCCCTGTGGGGGCAGCTCTGACGGAGAACCCTCCCGACCCCTTGGGGCCCTCCCGGGCTGCCCACCTCAGACCAGCCAGGGTCTAATTTGAGAGGGGGTGGGGGGAACGCCCTTAGACCTGGTGACTTCTAGAGCTGAGCATCACCTGTCGGAGGTAGTGTGAGGTGAGGCTACATCCAGCAGGAAGTGGACAGGTGCTGCTCTTAGGTAACTGCAGCCGGAACAAATGCTGGACCACGCTGCTCGAAGAATAGAAACCACCGGAGACATACCTAAGGGATGGTGTTGGCACTGTCACCTGAAAGGTGTCCAACGGTATAACTGAATTGTGTATCTCTTAGCTGGAAATAAAACAGCTATAATAGTAGTCTGTCTGGAATAAAAATATGTTGGCTAAAGGTGGACTTTTAGTGAATTTTTAAAAGCAATAGCACAGATCTAATGTAACACTGTCGGAGAAGGCAATGGCACCACACTCCAGTACTCTTGCCTGGAAAATCCCATGGACGGAGGACCCTGGTGGGCTGCAGTCCATGGGGTCGCTAAGAGTCGGACACGACTGAGCGACTTCCCTTTCACTTTTCACTTTCATGCATTGGAGAAGGAAATGGCAACCCACTCCAGTGTTCTTGCCTGGAGAATCCCAGGGACAGGGGAGCCTGGTGGGCTGCCGTCTATGGGGTCGCACAGAGATGGACATGACTGAAGTGACCTAGCAGCAGCAGCAGCAGCAATGTAACACTATATTCCAATAAATTCCAATAAAACCTTTCCTGTGGAGGGAAGTGGGACACAGGTGATACTCCCAGCTGAGCAGTAGGAAAGTGGAGATGCAAAGAGTACCAGAGGGAACCATGGAGACTGGCTTCTTGTCCTTGAAGTGTTGAAAGGAAAAGGTCTCAGCGATGCTTTAATACCATGGTCCAGCCCAGTGGTTCTGGAGGAAGCTACACTGGTTGTGAATCGTGGCTGAGATGCTTTTTGAGTGATAAGTTGGGCAAGTCACATTTTCTTCAAGCCTTTGTTTCCAGGGTGCTGGAAAGGGGATGGAGTCCCTAAGGCCAAGGTGACAGGGTGGTAAACGACAGTCCTGGCATTCGAAGGAAATTTCTGATTTGAGAGCTCTGGCACTTCCAAGGCATACACTACCTTTGAGTTAAATACAGAGCCCACCTCCCCATCCCACTCTCCTCTCTAAATTCCCTCCCGATTTAGATGTTGAGCTCTGAGACCCAGCACATTTGATCTCTAATGTTATGATTCCTCAGTTCAGGAACCTCCCACTCTCTGACCATTCAGGCTTTCTAGCTCCTTTGTAACCTGATCTTCATTTTCTCAAATGGAATCTTCGATTGTTTCCAACATAATTCCTGGTCAGTCTTGGCTCTTCTTCATGCCCATTTCTGTGGCCAGCCCGCTTTCTGCAATAACCTTCTTCTTCTGAGATGGTTGGTGTGGGTGTGGGTCTCTGCCCCTGCATTTCTTTACACTGTTTTCTTAGGGTGTGCCCTGCGGGCCTCAGAGGACAAACACATTTGGGAAATGTTTGCTTCTTTAGGTGGAGTTTTGTGCTAATGTGCATTATAAATCTCTCAAAGAATGCTATTCCATGTAGAGTTTCTCAAGTTATTTGGACCTAGGAATTAAAACCTTTCCTCTCCCCCTCCCTCCCTTCCTCTCCCTTTCCTTTCTTCCTCTTTTTCTTATTTTCTTTTAACATTTCATGGGGCCAGAATATCACGGTCCATGTTTGGGAGGCTTCAGGGTCCACTGGTTGAGGTTATCATGCTCCTACATGGAGGTAGAGAGGGGTAGCCTAAGGCCAGAGTCTGGGACCAATTCTGTTCCCAGGCAGAATGTAATGAGGGCATCTAAATTAGCCCTGCTGCTGCTTTTCTGAAACTCATGTTTTATGTCTAGATCTGTACTCTTACCATCTTATCTGGCACTAAGTCCTTGTCTTATAAGATGTTCCAGTAAGGGAACCCCTGCGTTGATCCCGTGTTCGTTATCCTCATTCCTTTGACCTTATTTGATACTTAAGGTCTAGCATCCAAGTCTGCCCTCAAATTTGACTCTGTATGGCTAGACTGCCCCCGTGACACCGGCTTATGTCTCCACCTTGTCTTTCAGTTTGCCTTCTCCCTGTGAGCCCATCAGATATCTGTCTTCCTTCTTGGTCCTGTGACTCGCTGATCCATCCTCGCTCTTGGGCAAGTGTTGGGTATGATTTACTTGTTGAAGACTTCAGGCTCTAGGCTCAGATAAACTGAGTTCTAATTTCAGCTCCACCCAAAGAATTTCGAACCCTTGGGTAAGTAGTTCAACCTTGGGCTCCAATTTTCTCGCCTATAAACCAGAGGTAACCCCCTCATATAGTCCCTCAAAGAGGTAAATGAGACAGTGCATGTGAAGTGCTTCTTGTACTACCTGTTACAGAGTGAGGGAGAAGGAACTCTCAGCTACCCTATCATCTAAGTCCCAAGAAGCCCTCGGGACTAGGATGATAGAATTTAGCCCAACTTAGCCCACCAGGCTTTCCTGGTGGCTCAGATGGTAAAGAATCTGCCTGTAATGCAACAGACCAGTTTTTGATCCCTGGATCTGAAAGAAAATGCAACCCCTCCAATATTTTTGCCTGAAGAATTCCGTGAATGGAGGAGTGTCGCAAAGATCGCAAAGAGTCCGACACAACTGAGTGACTAACACTTTCACTGTACTTTTCCCTTTTTCACATCCTAGGCTGTCTCTCGGAGAAGGCAATGACACCCCACTCCAGTACTCTTGCCTGGAAAATCCCATGGACAGAGGAGCCTGGTAGGCTGCAGTCCATGGGGTCGCTAAGAGTTGGACACGACTGAGTGACTTCCCTTTCACTTTTCACTTTCATGCATTGGAGAAGGAAATGGCAACCCACTCCGGTGTTCTTGCCTGGAGAATCCCGGGGACGAGGGAGCCTGGTGGGCTGCCGTCTATGGGGTCGCACAGAGTCAGACACGACTGAAGCGACTTAGCAGGCTGTCTCTGGCTCTAAATACTTCCCAGTTAGTATCTCACTTGATTTTGCTGTTGCTTAGTTATCGCTCCCCAAACTAAATTTGGGCTTAATTAAATAAGACACGGATAATTTCAGATGTACATAAATAAAATAATAGCTTGGCTCCTCCCGGACTTGTCACCAGACTGTCTTTCCTGATCGTTCTTTTTACTTTGTTTTGATATTGTATCTGACATTGTTCATTACAGAGAAGTCGTGACCTTGGCCCTGACTGAGTGAGAGTGACCCCAGTGTGCGAGACTGCGTATAAGGCTGTTTCTACTCAGTCCCTCTTGGAGGGTGGGGCCATCAAAAAGCTCTCTTTATTTTTCTAAGGGTTGGGGAGGTGGCAAAATAGCCGCCTACCGTGTGACTTCTTGCAGAATACACTCCATTTTCCAGAGCTAACCTTCCCTGCTTCTCCTTGTCAGCTCTTCAAGGCTTGAGCTGGGTTTAGGTCGTTCTTTCATCCTTAGCCTCCACCTGTGTGTGCATGTGTGCTCAGCGGAGTCCAGCTCTTGGCGACTCTGCGGACTGTAGCCCACCAGGCATCTCTGTCCATGAAATTCTCCAGGCAAGAATACTGGAGGGGGTTGCCATTTCCTGCTCCAGGGGATCTTCCCCACCCAAGGAATGAGCCCAGGTTTCCTGCATTGTAGGCAGATTCCTTACCACTGAGTCATCTGGGAAGCCCCAGTGTCTACCTAAGCCTGGTGCAAAATAGTATTGTTAGAATAAATGATGTACCTTTTTTCCCCTAAAGTTTTATTAAACTGTCCTTAGTATCAAATTTGAATCCCAGTTCTCCACCTTTCAGGTAGAAAGCTGCAGACTGGAGAGGACGGATCTCAGGGCTAAATCTCCCCCTTCTCCCCCACTACCTCCCCACATTGGGTGATTGACATCTGGGGATAGAGCATATTGACATCTCTGAAGCTGCTGAACAAAATAAAAACTTTGTGCGGGAGGGAACGTGATCCTCTATCTATTAATGTGGCGGCAGACAATGTCTCTGGAAGCAGATGTCTTATGCTGCAATTCCTCTTGATGGCACTGGAGCCTTAAATATCATCCCAAGTCCAGTCTTTCACATTCTAAATCCTATTATCTAGGTTAGCTCATCTGTATTCAAAAGATCAATGTTGCATTATTACAAAGATCCTTTCAAGTGTAAAAAGGATGGCACTTCATTACAGAAAGTAAAAGAAACTAATCAAACTTTCTTGGTGAAATCATTGACTTTTTTAAGTAAAGGGCAAATTTAAGAATTTGAAAGTCCGAGATGGGAGAGAAATCGGAGGTTTGGGCTCAGGACGGCATGCATCTGGTTGCAGTGCGTGGGTCCTGGATAACCTAAAGAAGAAAGAGGCTTTCTTGAAAGAGTCTCAGTGCTTGCAGCTGTCCTCATTCCTTCTGTCGTTGCTTGGTTGTGTGTCTTGCAAGAAATGAGCCGCTGGTGGAAAGATTCAAAGAGATAGTCCACAACGCGTAGTATACAGGTGGCACGTGTATTGACCGGGTTAATAGAAATTGTAAGAAAGCCATTAGTGAAAGTGAAAGAAAGTGAAAGTGAAGTCACTTAGTTGTGTGCCACTCTTTGTGACCCCATGGACTGTAGCCTACCAGGCTCCTCCCTCTGTGGAATTTTCCAGGCAAGAGTACTGGAGTGGGTTGCCGTTTCCTTCTCCAGGGGATCTTCCTGACCATTATTGTTTGTTCACCATCTTAACTCTTCTTTCAGCACAACAGTTCCTGTTTCTTATCATCCATCACCAGTTGGGTTCTGTGGCTTGCATGTTAACAGGCAGGGTGTTTAGTAGGAAGAGTCTTTCGGATCTGTGGACGGAGGGGAAGGATGCAGGGGAGGGCGGGTGGAGAAGTCCAAGCATAAGTATGCCCAAGGGATGAGGGAGGAGGAGAGAGCCTGCCTGATAGTCCTATTGTAAGTAAACTACTCTGGAAAAAAGTGCTTGGGTTTAAGCAAGCCATTGGTCTTCGGTTGGGGCAATCCCAATAGGAAGAGGACAGCTGAGGCTGTCTGCTGGCCGCACACCCAGTAGCCCGAGTTAAATTCCCTTTCTTTCTGGAAGCAGGGTCCCAGCAGCAGGTCACAGTGTCTTACCACTCTTAAGGGCTTAGAAGGAAACGTTCACTAGGCCCAAGAGAGATACTGGGACTTAAGGGTGATATAATAAGGGGCAGTCCTTGCCCTCAAGGTACAGTTCTGACCAGCCTCTTCCTGCCAGGATCTGTTGACTGTTACGATATGCCAGAAATGGTTCCAAACACTCTACTTGTGTTCCCTAATTAAATCACTGAGCCGTGTGAGATAGCTAGAGCTCTTATCCTCATCATAGATGAGGAAACTGCGGCAGGCAGAGTAAGTGCCTCAGCAGGCATTTCTCAGACACCCTATGGCCTGCTATTACACTGGCTCCCAAATGGTGCCATTTCTGTGAGAGCAAAACTATTATTCATCTTGTCATAACTCGTGTCTGAGCTAACCATAATATTTGCTTACAGAAAGACATTTAGGGTGGCTATTACCTTAGAGCTACACTGCCCATTAATGGTAGCTACTAGTCACATGAGTCTTTTGAGCATTTGAAATGCAGGAAGTCTGAACTGAGATGCTGTTCAGTGTGAGATGGGCTTTCCTGGTGATCCGATGGTGAAAAATCTGCCTGCAATCCAGAAGACGTGGGTTTGATCCCTGGGTCAGGAAGATCCCCTGGAGAAGGGAAGGGCTACCCACACCTGTATTCTTGCCTGGAGAATTCCACTGACAGAGGAGCCTGGCAAGCTACAGTCCATGGCATTGCAGAGTCGGACACAACTGAGCAACTAACACTTTCACACTTTCAGTGTGAGATACATACTGCATTTCAAAGATTTACATGGAAAAATAATGTGAAAAATCTCATGAAACATTTTATATTGATTGCATGTTGAAGTGATACTATTTTAGATATAGTGTGTTAAATAAAAATAGTTTAAAATGAAATTCCACTTTTAATGTGGCTACTCTAGAATTTTAAAATTATATAGTGGCTTATATTTGTGTCTTGTCTTTTATTTTTTTAAATTTATTTTATTGAAATATAGTTGATTAGTTGATTTACAATGTTGTATTTCTGATGTAGCAAAGTGATTCGATTATACATATATACACACATATATATGCATTCTTTTTCATATTCTTTTCCATTATGGCTTATCATGGGATATTGACTATAGTTCCCTGTGCTGTACAGTAGATCCTTGTTGTTTATCCATTGCCTTTTATTTCTATCTATTGAGCAGAGTTGCCTTACAGTATCTGAGATGTTTCTGATGGGGATGCGTTTTGCTCTCAGAGAAAATCCTATTTAGTTTGGTACCGGATTCACGTTATTTTGATATGCTTCATTTCATTTGTATTTATTAATAGGGATTCTATGCACCAAATAGCCACCACTTGCTGGTTATTTAGTGATTGTTGAAAACTAGTTAGAGGCAGCCTGAGTGAGATGAATTAAAGTTCTATTGTTGTAGGGGACCAAGGTCATCAACCTGAAATTAATCAACGGATTTCAAATCACCTGGAAGGGATATTTTACCCTCAGCTTTACAGTTTCAGCATGTAAATTGCTGTTTAGAGGAGAGCCTGTAAAATCAATCCAGCCTTTCTCCCTTCAGAAATTAAAAGCCATTTATTTTTATTTTTGGTGAATCCTGGAAAGCACGTGTCCCTCCAGCTCCTTTGCACTGACACCACCCACATTGCATGTTTCCAGGACTTCAAGTAGAGAGGTGGGCCGTTCGGTTGTCTTGGGGTCCCACAGTATTTGGAGGAGATCCTTCTGATTCCTCTCGGGGAACCCATCTGTCCCCACCTGATACATTTCACTTCAAATGAGTCAGAAACCCCAAAGCTGATCTTGGCCAAAGTAGCACATACCGTGTGGACTCCAACCAAAGCTGTATAAATCTTCCCCGGATCACGCCAAACTTGGCCCCCACACTGGGCACAGATTTTCCAATCTGGTCCCAGAGTTTGCCAGAAGGCTGGAGGACCACAGGGATGTGTGGGATGCATCTGGCTTCTATCCCAACTTCTGTGGTTAGTGAAGCTTGTCTGAGCTGGGATTGGATATAAACACAGCTTGTGGACTCGAAAAATACTGTGTCACCTTGAAAGGTCGTTTGGTCCAAGCCCCTGCTTAAAATACTGCTACAGATAACTGTGTATCCTCCCATGTAAACTTCCCATGCACCCTGTGACCCTAGGAATGAAGAGAAATCCAGATATGATTTTTAAATATGTACTAATACATAAAGCATTCTAACTGATAGTTTTCTCAGTACTTTTTAATATCAATACTTTGATGATAAGCCTAATTTGGGCTCCCAAGTGGACTTTACATCTTTCTGAAGGAGAGCTTGGCTTATTTTGTAGACTGACTCTTGAATATGGCAATGGCATGTTTGGTTTATCTGATTTCTAGGGAAGACTTTTGTTAAGTGTTTTTTTTTTTTTTTTCTTTTGTCATTGTTTTAAATGGAGAGACCCAATAATAATTTGGGCTTCCCTGGTGGCTCAGACAGTAAAGCATATGCTTGCAATGCAGAAGACCTGGGTTTGATCCCTGGATCAGAAAGATTCCCTGGAGAAGGGAAGGGCTACCCACTCTAGTATTCTTGCTTGGAGAATCCCATGGACACAGGAGTCTGGTGGGCTACAGTCCATGAGGTTGCAAAGAGTTCTGACATGACTGGGCCTCTATCAATTTCACTTTCTTTTCAGTAAGGATTAGCTTTGTATTGTTTGCTCTCCTTGGATCAATACAATTTATTTTCTAGTTTTCACTGAGGTGGCGCTGTGCTATATGGCATTTGTCTGAATTGTGATGTAACCTATGTTTGAGGGAAGAAATCTGGAAAGATGGCTAGCAATTTTGTCCTAAACTCTACCTTGGAGCACCCATATAACTGCACCTCTGTATTAAGAGAGGTATTTCATTCTCAATCTATTCTCCTTTCTGCTTTTTCTAACACAAGAATTGAATCACCCATTTGGTAATCAAATGAGAAGATTATTGGACACCAAGAAACAGGTATGGGTGGAGCTTCTAAGGAACACAGAGCAAAGTCACTGCTTTCTGTGAGAAGGACTCTTCAATCTGCCCAGGCAAGCGGCCAGCTGGGTAAGAGTTTTGGATTTAATGGCTGTGCTTTGGGGCAGTTTGCTTAACCTCTCTGTGCCTCAATTTCTCAATGTGTGAAATAGAGATAAGACCTTATCTTAGAGTTTTGTGTGCCACAAATAGGAGAACACTCTAAAATGACTAGTGCAGTTTCTGAATGATAGTGAGTCATCAGATGCAGGGAAGTAGTTACCTAATGCAGGTGAAAGTCATTTCTTCCAGTCTTAGAGCGTTTCCATAAAGTGGTTTGCTTAAATACTAGAAAAGGTTCCTGAAAATATTTGCCATTCACTTTTGCATATGTCTTACAAATAGAGTATGATTTCTAAGAAATTTGTCTTGTTTAAGCTTAGAGTAAGTTGGAGTCAAGGCCGCGGAATTTTATTGCCTCGTAAGTCAGTATTTTCAGAGAAGGGATGAATACCTAAGTTACTTTTGGGCTTCCCTGATGGTTCAGTGGTAAAGAATATACCTGCTAATGAAGGAGACATCAGTTCCATCCCTGGGTTGAGAAGATCCCCTGGAGAACGAGATGACAACCCACTCCAGTATTCTTCCCTAGGAAATCCCATGAACAGAAGAGTCTGGAGGGCTACAGTCCATGGGGTTGCAAAAGACTCAGACATGATTTAGCAACTAGCCAACAACAACAGAAGCTACTTTCAGCTCACACAGACACCTACAAGTTTAGTTGTCACCTCTCTGAAACAGGTAGTATGAACACAGCCACCTGGTCATACTTTTAGTCTTTTATCTATTATTGAAGTGTAGTTGCTGTACAATATTATGTAAGTTACAGGTGTATATTGTGATTCACAGTTTTTAAAGGTGAATTTTTATACTCCATTTATAGTCATAAAATATTGGCTATATTCTCTGTGTTGTAACAATATATATTTTAGCTTATTTTCTATGTAATAGTTTGTCCTTCTTAATCCCCTTCCTCTTTATTATCCTCTCCTCTCTTCCCTCTCTCCACTGGTGACCACTAATTTATTTTTTGTATCAGTGAGTCTGCTTCTTTATTATATTCACTAATCTGTTTTACTGTTTTAGCTTCTACATACAAGTGACATCATATAGTATTAGCTTTCTCTGTCTGACTTACTTCACAGCCTAAGTCCATCCATGTTGCCGCAAATGGCAACATTTCATTGTTTTTTTTATGGCCACTATATATGTTTACATTACATCTTCCTTCTCCATTCATCTGTTGATGGACACTTGGATTGCTTCCATATCTTGACAATTTTAAATAATGCTGCTGGGAACATTGGGGTGCATCTATCTTTTAGAATTAATGTTTCTGTTCCTTTTTGTTTTTTTTTTTTTAAATATATACCCAGGGGTAGAATTGCTAGGTAATATGGTAGTTCTCTTTTTAGTTTTTTGAGAAACTTCCATACTGTTTTCCACAGTGGATGCACCAGTTTACATTTCTACCACCATATCCTTGCCAACATTTGTTATTTGTGTTCTTTTTGATGATAACCATTCTGCCAGGTGTGAGGTCACAGCTCTTTGTGGTTTTGATTTGTATTTCCCTGATAATTAGGGATATTGAGTATTTTTCATGTGACACTTGGCCATTTGCATTTCCTCTATGGAAAGATGTCTATTCAGTTGAACATTATCCATAGAAAGTTGTTTCCAATATCACGATAATGCAGTTTTCATTCTTGTACCATGCTGATTATTGGAATGTTCTTTCTAGGAACCTGATTTTTGCTCCTTCCCTGTATCATCTGATCTTGGTCCTAGGTCTGTCCTTCAGAGACTAAAACTCTTCTCTAGTTCTCATGCCAGAGTTTTAAATATTTGAAGATGGTTATTATACATTTCTAAAGTGTTCCTTTCCAGGCTAAATATACGTTATTCTTTTAATCATTCCTCAGGTAGCAGGAAGTGACCTGGAGACAAGGAACCGCAAGTTTTGTTCTCGATTGTTATATAACAAACTCAATGGTTAGAATCACTTTTTATTATACTAATACTTACTTAAGATATAAAATATACAATGGTGATTATGCTTTTGTTATATCTCATGAATCTGTAGGTTCACTGGACCCACTTGGCTGGTTCTTGTTTGGATCTCTCACATAGTTACAGTCAAATTGTGAGTAGGGCTGGTTTGACTTGGTCCCACTGTCCTAAATTCCTTCTTCAGTGTCTGGCTCTGGTATGGGCCAGAAGTTGATTGGCTTGCTCCTGGAATATCTTGAGATTGGCTGAGCTTCTGTTTTTCCACAAGGCTGTTCCCTTTGCTTGGGCTTTCTCCCAGCATGGTAGCCTCTGGTTAGATGGCCATTTTACATAGTGGTTCCGTGATCCAGGATGGAAGAAGCAAAGGCTGCTGAGTTTCTTAAAGTCTGGGCCTAGGAACTGTTAGAGAGTCAGCTACATTCTATTGATCATAGAAGTCACAGAGCCAACTCAGATGAGAGGGGACATAGGTGTTACCTCTCCATGGGACGAGCATCAGAACAATTTATGGTCATCTGCTCCTCCATTCTCAACTCTCCTTATGCTGATGTCTAATGTCACTTCTTAAAATGTAGCTACAGTGTTCAAAACAGGACATCATAGCCTAGCATGCTATTGGAGAGGCCATGAGATTTTCTGTTTTCATTTTAAAAAAATCAACTTATTTATTTTTGACTGCGCGGGGTCTTTGTTGCTGCTCGGGCGTTTCCTCTAGCTGCGTGAGTTGCGGCTGCTCCAGTCGTGGTGCATGGGGTTCTCACTGTTGCCCCTCTTGTTGCGGAGCGTGGGCTCTAGGGCATGCAGGCTTTCAGTGGTTGTGGCACGTGGGCTCAGTAGTTGCAACTCTTGGGCTCTAGAGCACAGGCTCAATAGCTGTGGTACATGGGTTTAGTTGCTGCATGGCATGTGGGATCTTCCTGGACCAGGGACTGAACCCATGTCTCCTGCATTGGCGGATGGATTCTTTACCACTGAGCCACATGGGAAGTCCATCATCTGTTTTTTTTTTTTTTTTTGATGTGGACCTTTTTTAAAGTCTTTTTAAAATTTTGTTACAATATTGTTTCTGTTTTATGTATTCATTTTTTGGATGTGAAGGCGTGTGGGATCTTAGCTTCCCGAAGTGAAGTGAAGTGAAGTGAAGTGAAGTGAAGTCGCTCAGTCGTGTCCGACTCTTTGCGACCCGTGGACTGTAGCCCACCAAGCTCCACGGTCCATGGGATTCTCCAGGCAAGAACACTGGAGTGGGTTGCCATTTCCTTCTCCAGGGGATCTTCCCGACCCAGGGATCGAACCGAGGTCTCCCACATTGCAGGCAGATGCTTTAACCTCTGCACCACCAGGGTTCAAACCCCTGCTCACTGCATTGGATGGGGAAGTCTTAACCACCGGACCACCACAGGAGACCCTCTTTTTCATCTTTATCTTTTCTCTTTAATTCAAAACTTCCTAATAGCTTTCCCAACAGCTATCACCCACTGCAAGTTCCTAATAAGCTTGTCATTCTCTGGATCCTTCAAATCTTTATTTCACAAACTGTTATCAGGTCTCATATTTGCATAAATTCCTTTTTGATTCAAAAGGCAGCATTTGGTTGTTGTTAATGAAAATTTCATCTTGTTGGTTTGAGCTGCTTATTACTTCACCTTTAGAATGTCTGAAGAATGTATTCATAGTTCAGATGGAATTTGTGGC
This sequence comes from Oreotragus oreotragus, assembly GCA_006410675.1. NCBI lineage: Eukaryota > Metazoa > Chordata > Mammalia > Artiodactyla > Bovidae > Oreotragus > Oreotragus oreotragus. The sequence goes on along the minus strand of SJYX01005919.1, from coordinate 468,389 downwards.
CTGGCTTACTCTTGCCAATTCTGCAGCTGCGGATAACTTCCTACCACACAAATCTGGCTGTTGTTCCCGCTACATAAGACTCCTCAGAGCCAAGAGCTTGCCTTCAGAAGAAAGTATGATTTTTATACCTACTGAACTACAAGGATTTTCAAATCAGTCTCCTGACTATACTCTTGTTCTCATTTTTCCTTTTTTTTTTTTTAAGTAAAAGAGGATTTTATCTATTTTTTCAGAGTTCTTTCTTTTAAATGTGCTTATATTTAATTGAAAGATATTTACAATATTGTGTTGGTTCCTGCCATACATCAACATGAATCAGCCATATGTATTCCTATGTCCCCTCCTTCTTGAACTTCCCTCCCCCTTTCACCGCATCCCAACCCTCTAGGTTGTCACAGAGCCCCGGATTGAGTTCCCTTTAATTCCTATTGGCTATCTATTTTAGATATGGTAGTGTATGTGTTTCCATGTTACTCTCTCCATTTGTCCCACCCTCTCCTTCCTCCCCACTCCCCCACGTCCATGAGTCTGTTTCATCCTCACTTTTCTTTAATGGGCCACAGCATATTTCTGTTGGAGGAGATCATGAGAAAATATGACCACCAGTTGATCCACAAGCTGGACCTGGAAAATTGAAGGCTCCTCAACTGTCCTTCCTGTTCTTGGAATGCATTTTCTGTCCATCATTCCAACATTAAGAACTGTCTCAGGGACATGGCCTTGAGAGAATAAGGTATGTGTGGTATATGTGACCAAACCCAATTAGGGCCTCTATAGAAACTTTTAAGGTTCTGGTGAGCTTGTGTGGAGATCTACTCAGTCTTGCAGCTGCCCAAAACAAGCTTCATAAGTAAGTTCTCTTGATTACTAAATCGGCCACCTGCCAATCTGAAGTGGTCCATCTCTTTCCTCCAGCTCTCCTTGCCTTCCATATATGGGGATCAGTTTCAGATTTCATCCAGGAAGATACTGAGTTTGTGAATCAACAATTTTCTTTTATAGTTTTCTGATTGTTTATTGGTATATTGGAACACAGCTTTTAAAGAAACTGATCTTATGTCTAGCAAGTTTCTGATTTTTAAAACTTGTTCTAATAGTTTTTTGATAGGATAATTTGGGTTTTCTATGTTTACAATGTCATTGCTTAGGAATAATAACAGCGACTTTTCCTCTCCAATGTTACACATTTTATTTCCTACTGAGTTGTCTGCCCTTTGGTTCAGTGTTGAAAAAGATGTAGTGATGGGACAGCCTTGGCTTGTTTCTGACTTGAAAGGAAACACTTCTGAGTGTTTCATCATCAACTATTCTGTTTGCTGTAGGTTGTTGTTTGAAGATACTATTTATCAGATTAAGGTAGTATCTTTCTCTTTTCTTAGTTTGCTACTTTATTTTTAATGTCTGAATGGATATTGAACCTTAGAAGGTCCTTTTTCCACATAAACAGATGGTCATAATCTTCTTTCCTTTAATTGTTTGAATTAATTGCTAACTTGCAATGATAGGGTGTCTATAGTTAAATCCACCTTTCATTCCTTTTAATTGCTGAGTGGCATATCCTTTATATTATCCACTTACTTGTTGATGGACATTTGGGTTGTTTGCAGCGCTTGGCTCTTAAAAATAAGTTGTTATGAAGGTTCATACACAAATCTTTGTATGGACATACATTTTCATTTTTCTTGGGTGAACACCTAGGAGTAGAATGGCTGGATTGTATTGTAGGTCAATATTTACTTAAAAACTTGCCAAGTTATTTTCTAACATGGATATACTATTTTACATTTTTATCAGCAGTCCATGGGCATTTCAGTTGCTCTATATCCTTGCCTTTACATCTTGATATGATTATTTTTGAAATGCATTTATTCTAATATATGTGTCATGATAGCTCATTATGATTTTTAATTGGCATTTCCCTGATGAATGATGAGTTTTCCTTTTCACGAGCTTTTCAGCTGTTTGTACATATTTTTAATGATGTGTATGTTCAAAGTTTTGTCCTATTACATATATATGTATGTATTTAATGTTTTTTTTTTTTTTTGGTTGTGCAGTATGTAGGATCCTTAGTTGCAGCATGTGGGATCTGGTTCCCTGTTTTCTTAGATTTCTTTTGCACTACAGTTTTTAGGATCCTTTTGGAAATAGTGTGACTACTGCATTTTGCAGCATGAATGGTAGTAAATGGTCTTAAGTTCTTAACAACAAATGGATTTCTCTAAAGAGACCAAAATGGTGACTTATCAGTTTTTCTTATGCCCCCTAAAAAGTGGCTCTGCTTCAGCAGATACTTGCCAGTTTTTACTTTATCCATGACTTCTCACCCTACCCCACTCCCATATACCTCCTAACATCAGCTGTCTTGTTTTATCACTTCTCTGGGGTTCAGTGTGCAGTGAGCAATTTTTGTGTCAGAAATCCCTTGTCATAACAAATAGATTTAACAAACTCAACTTACGTAAAGCTACCTGTGTTCTCTTCATATATCTGTAAAAAGATGTCCCTAATTGATTATGTAGTGTAAGAATAGTTGAAGATAGATGAGAAAGACTATCCGTGAATTATCCTGCCTATGTAGAAGAACAGTGATCACTGAAGAAAACTAATTAGTTGTTACTATCCAGTTTAACTTATTCAAAGCCTCTGTTATTTTATTGCATACTTAACAAGTGAATTAGTTGGAGAAGGCAATGGCACCCCACTCCAGTACTCTTGCCTGGAAAATCCCATGAACGGAGGAGCCTGGTAGGCTGCAGTCCATGGGGCTGCGAAGAGTCGGACACGACTGAGCGACTTCACTTTCTGGTTACAAGTTCTTTATCTCATATATGTTTTTGGAATATTTTCTTCTAGTTTGTAACTTGCTTGTTTATTTTCTAAAATGCTGTCTTTTAAAAATCAAAATCATTTAATTTTGAAGTCCAGTTTATAATTTTTAAAAATGACTTGACTTATTTATCTAAAAACTATTATTGACCTCAAGGTTGTAAAGATTTTCTCTTGTTTTCTTCTAGAAGCTTTATAATTTTGTTTTATATCAAATGTATATGATCCACTTTGAATTAATATCTTTATGTGGTATAATGTAGAGGGTTAATGTTATTGGATTTAGTTTGCCAACTGTTTTTTCAAAAATTATTTTTATATTTACAGTCTGGTGAGTTGGCTGTATTTTTTTCTTTTCTCAACTATTCTTCATCTGTTTTGAGATAAGGTTGTTTTTGTCTCATAGAAGAACCGGAGAGTTAGCTGCTTTTTTCTATTTTCTACAATAGTTTATATGAGATTATTTCCTAAAATGGGGGAAATTCTCTGTTTCATTAGTCTTGGCTTGCTGGTTCTGTGTGTATGTATAGATGTTGATGTAATTTTAATTTTAGAAAATAATTGTATTTATTTACTTTTGGCTGTGCTGGGTCTTTGTTGCTACATGGGCCTTTTCTCTAGCTGCAGCAAGAGGGGCCCACGCTCTCGTGGTGGTGGGCAGGCTTCTCAGTGCTGCTGTTGCTCCGGTTGTGGAGCACAGGCTCTAGGGTGCAGGGGTTTCAATAGCTGCGGCACACGGACTCATAGTTGCGTTCCTGGGCTCTACAGCGCAGGCTCAGCCGGCCTGTGGGATCTTCCCGGATCAGGGATCGAACCTGTGTCTGCTACATTGGCAGGTGGATTCTTTACCACTGAGCCACCAGGGAAACCCTGTTCTTAATTTTTATTTATTTATCTAAACTTGTATTGAAGTATTGTTGCTTTACAATGCTGTGTTAGTTTCTGCTGTACTGCAAAATGAATCAGCTATGCGTATACATATATCCCCTCTCTCTTTTGGATTTCCTTCCCATTTAGGTCACCACAGAGCATTAGGTAGAGTTCCCTGTTCTAGACAGCAGGTTCTCATTAGTTATCTAGTTTATATATAGTATCAATAATGTATATATGTTAATGCCAATCTCCCAATTCCTTTTATCCCCTTGGTATCCATATATTTGGTCTCTACATCTGGGTGATTTAATTTTTAAAATGCTATTTTCTGTTTATATTTTCACTGTCTTCTCTTGTTATGTTTAAGTTGTATTTTATGGGAAACTATTAATTTTTATGTTTAAAAATTATTAACATAAAGGCATTATGTCTTAGATTTAAAAAAAAAACAACTTAAATTGACAACAGTCTAACTCATCGTTGTCAATTGCGAGCTCATGGAGAGCTGTTATCAAATCTTAGTTATCACTGTAGGCTTTGGCACAAGCATCAGAACCTGAGGGTTTAATAAACTGGTGAAACTGGAGTTCAGTCAGTCCAGTAGCAACTCTGTTCAACTCTACCTACAAGATATATCCAGCTGCTTCTCACCAACTCTTCTGCTCTCCTCCTGTCCCTTCTGAGCATCGTTATCTCTTGTCAGGACTTCCACCGCAGATTCCAGACCTCCCTGTTCTATCCTTGCACCCTTACATTGGTCTATTTCCCAGAAGACTCTCAGAAAAATAATTTTAAAACTTTTACCAAGTCAGGCCATCATCCCTGCTCGAAACTCTCTAATAGCTTCTCATTACACTTAGAATAAATTCTGAATGGTGGGTAAATGTAGAATTAATAAAGGGTCTCTTTAGAATCCCAAAGCTTTCTGTTTAGTGTAACCAACCATAACTTCCTGTGGGTATCAAAGACTTCTGTATCCCACATTTGTACTCCACTTCCAATCCTAACCTCAGTCACACCAGTCTGTGGGGTAACTGGAATCTCCAGAATTTGGGGAAGGTTTTTCCTGCCATTTAATGGCAAGCTTGCCTTCCAATAAATTGGCACCAGATTCCTAGTAGCTTACAGGGCTACAATGCTAGGGACTACCTTAATTCATCCCCTTCATTAATTAAGGCTGTACCATAATGCTCTTGCTCAAGTAGATGGATAGACAATGTTTTTATTTGGTTATCCTTTCATTTCCAGCTTTTTAGAAGATAATATTGATGTTTAATAAGAGTTTTTACAATGTAAGTTCTCCATGTATTTGTGTCTATATGTATTTATTTATTTTTATTGTCTTATTTCATATAAAATTTGAGGTAACTTAACTTGTAATACGGGGAAGGCAATGGCACCCCACCCCAGTACTCTTGCCTGGAAAATTCCATGGACGGAGGAGCCTGGTGGGCTGCAGTCCATGGGGTCGCTGAGGGTCAGACATGACTGAGCGACTTCACTTTCACTTTTCACCTTCATGCATTGGAGAAGGAAATGGCAACCCACTCCAGGGTTCTTGCCTGGAGAATCCCAGGGATGGGGGAGCCTGGTGAGCTGCCGTCTATGGGGTCGCACAGAGTTGGACACGACTGAAGGGACTTAGCAGCAGCAACTTGTAATAATTATGCCTCAGATAAGCCTCGTTGCCTGTGAAACTGCCACTGTGCAAAGCTTTGAGGCAAATAAGAATGTTTCCTGTAAGAAGAAACATGCAAAAAAGATATCAAGACCAGAAGACAGAAATTATGCTCGAAGATAAGCCATTAACTCCTTTATAATCACTCTAGTTGGAAGAATTTTGGTTTCTGAAATTCCTGAGTGAGTGAGTGAGTGAAAGTCACTCAGTTGTGTCTGACTCTTTGCGACCCCATGGACTCCATGGACCCCCTGGAATTCTCCAGGTCAGAATACTGGTGTGGGTAGCATTTCCCTTCTCCAGGGGATCTTCTCAACCCAGGGACCAAACCCCGGTTTTCTGCATTGTGGGCAGATTCCTTACCAGCTGAGCCACAAGGGAAGCCCAAGAATACTGGAGTGGGTAGCCTATCCCTTCTCCAGTGGATCTTCCCCACCCAGGAATCAAACCAGGGTCTCCTGAATTGCACCTGGATTATTTACCAACTGAGCTATGTTGGTAAGACTGATCTTCCTAGCAAGTAAATTAAAAGGAAGTAATATCAGTCAAATTATTTGTGAAAATCATAAACAAACATAACAGTTTCTTAGAAGAGGAGAGTATTTTCTTGGTTCTTGAGTATGTGTGTGTGTGTGTGTGTGTGTGTGTGTGTGTGTGTGTGTGTATATATATATATATACATTTTAAATTACACAGTTCCTCTTTCCTCTTATGAAAAGTATTGAATGCTAACTTACCTTCTTAAAAGAGTGGCATTTCCTGATGGTGGCATTCCCTGATGGTTACTTTTCTTAGTGACAGCATCTCAGTAAAATGATTAAAGATGTAACTCAGGCTAATGATATCTGATGGCCAAGCTAAATTCTAGGATATAATTTAGAAAGTCTAGTCTCAACATTGGTCCTCAAAAGAATTGCTAGGTTCTGTACAAAAAATTGTGAGCTCCTAAACTCTATTACTCACCGACTACCTCTGAATTTCAGGCTAGGACACAGGAGCTGAGTTTGTTTTATTTTATTATTTTTACTTTTAACATACTTAATTGAGGTGTGGTTTATACACCATTCAGTCAAGCCATTGAAAGTATCCATTTCAGTGCTTGTTTAAGTCATTTATGCAGCTATCCTATTATGACCACGGTCCAAAAAAAAAAAAAAGGTTGCATTTTTAACAAGGAATATCCTATGAAATGGGCTTCCCTCATGGCTCAGTGGTAAAGAATCCACCTACTTTGATCCCTGGGTGGGGAAGATACCCTGGAGAAAGGAATGGCTACCCACTCCAGTATTCTTGCCTGGAGAATTTCTAGACAGAAGGACCTGGCGGGTTACAGTCCATTACAGGTTGCAAAGAGTCGGACATGAGTGAGCAAGTCACTTTTCATCCTATGAAATGGTCTAGGCTCTCAAGCTGAAAAAACTTGTTTGACATGACCAGATGGATTGCAGGAGCCTTATCCGATTTGCTTTGAGCTTTGGTGTTCTGGCATAGGTTTTGGGGCAGCGGGAGTTCATGATTGTTCTGTAGAACCATGGCAATGATAGATTTAACATTTTTGCTTGCAGTATCCTCAGGTGATTGTGTGAATCCATGATGTACTAACATTTACTTTGGCTGAAGTACAACTTTAAATTCTCATTGCTGAGTCATCGGCTATAAAACTAGTCCCTTAGCTAGCGCGTGATTCTAGTTAACGCTCCCACATCCATACCTCAGAACAGCTTTTTCTTCTATTTTAGCTATAATCACAATGGCTAGTTGTCTTGAACTGAAAAATTATGCTCCACACAGAGCTCTCCTGACTGAAAATGGCCTTAGATGCCTGTCATTCCTAGGCAAACAATAGCAATTTTGGATGCACTTAAAAAGTGTGCGTGTGTTGCGAGGAGCAGGTGGGTAGTGAAAAGTTAAGGCATCTGCATTCACTATATAGGGATTTAGGAAGTTTGAGGCATTAGAAATGATGAGGTACCCTTGCAGAGAGTTTTCCAGCTTTTCTCAAAATATGTAAATCAGCATGTTCCTTGATGTAGTGGAAAGAATGGGTTTCGTCGTTAAATAACTCACAAACCTCTGAAAGGTTGATCCAGCTTACTTTTGAAGGATGTTTCAGGGCCATTGTACATCGTGAATCTCTACTGCAGTCATGTGTTTTATAGTGGAATTTAAATATTTTTTGTAGAGCATATCTGCAGGAGTATATGACTGTTATTAATTTTTCAGTCTCAATATCCAATTTATCTTATTTTGATTGCAGAATATTGAGAAAATTGTAATTCACAAAAATGAGTAGTTACAAATGGTAGCAGTTTTTGGAAACAGCTTGCTTTGCTGTATCAAGATACTTGTCAATTAAACTGAGAAAAAAGTGTAAAAAAAAAAAGGAGGAATGGGGCATTTTGGTTTAAATTGTCTGTGTTTTATTGGCTCTGTTTGACTTGTTTATGTCTTTTGGTTAAATATGTCTATGTTTTGATCAGTGTCTGACTTAAAGATATTTAAAGATTGAGATAGAGTCTGTATGGTTCTTACCAACACTACTTTACTTGTGGTATGTGGACCAGCATTGTTATTGCAGTAGGTCAAGAAAAGAAGAGAAATGGAGAATTCGTGTTTAGAAAATTGTATGGCAATTTGTTGCTGCTGTGACATCCAAGCATGTGATCAGTGAAGTCTTTTTTTTTTTGTTAGTGTTTGGTTCAGTTGGGTGATGTAAAACCCACATGGTGAGTCACATATAGAATAAGCTGCTGACTGTCATCAGCCTCTGATGGAAAGGAAGTTAATAAACAAAGGAGTAAAACAGACTTGTCTTTCACCACAGATAGTTTGGGAAGCTCTGCACTGGAGGAAAATTGAACTGTTGGCCACATGTAATTAGATTCAATAAGTAAACTTTTAAAAGGAAGGGATCAGGTTTTTGCTGTATCCATGGCATTATAACTACTATATTGCTGAAAATGATTCTATAGAAATTTTTGAAAACTTGTTGAGTTTCTAGAACCTTCTACCAGACAAAAACCCAGTTTTCTTTCCCAGAGCCAGAGACANCCACATGTAATTAGATTCAATAAGTAAACTTTTAAAAGGAAGGGATCAGGTTTTTGCTGTATCCATGGCATTATAACTACTATATTGCTGAAAATGATTCTATAGAAATTTTTGAAAACTTGTTGAGTTTCTAGAACCTTCTACCAGACAAAAATCCAGTTTTCTTTCCCAGAGCCAGAGACAGTGTCTTCTCCACTGGGAATTTTCTTATCCCAAGACATCAGAGGCATTGAGGGGGTTGGTCTAGCTCCATTCCATTAGTTATGCATTCTCCCCTCATTATTTAATATGATCTACTGGCATTGTCTTGATTTAAATTCTATACAAATAGAGCTCAAGCCCAAACCATTGTCAGATCGCTGCCTCTGGGTCCTGCTCTATAGACATTCTGGAGCAGCTGTGACTTACAGATTTTTCAGCTTAGTGCTCTTTATCTTTCTTTTTCTGGTTAACACTGCTAGGACTGTGATTGGTACCTTGTAAGAGTTTAATACGTGTAGACATTAAGAAAATTATTTTGATAACTATATGTGAAGAAGGATAACTCAAATATTTTTCAAAAAGAATTTGTAGAATTGTCTCCTTTCCTGGTAGTTTTAGACCTTTATCAGTTAGGTACTAGTTGGTGGCTTAGACATTCTTGTTAAAGGTATTATACCTGAGTGCTTTCACTTTTTCCCTTATGAAATGATATATTATTAATTTTTTTTTAAGTGAAAGCCTCTTGCCTTCTTGATTTTTCTTTTTGTACTCAAAATTGATTTCTTTCTATGTATTTACATGAATGGAGTCAAACCTTATACCTTGTTTTCTAGCTAAACTCTCTTCAGTTAAGGATATAACTTGAGCTTTCCATGTTGGTATGTTCAACATAGGCATACTCAGTCGCTCTGTTGTGTCCAACTTTTTGCAACCCCATGAATTTTAGCCTGACAGGCTTCTCTGTCCATGGAGTTTTCTAGGCAAGAATACTGGAGTGGGTTGCCATTTCCTTCTCCAGAGCATCTTCCTGACCCAGGAATCGAACCCACTGAGCCACCTGGGAAGTCCATGTTGAACATAAGTCTACCTTATTTGGGGGACAGCAGTTGAGTTTTCTGTTGATTGCATGAACAGTTTATATGTTCTGCCATGTAACTACTGTTGGATACTGGTTGACCTGATTGTCTTCAGGACTACACAGACTACTCAAGTTCTAGAATATTAATGTAGATAAAATGTTTTCACATTCATGCAAATTACCATGTGCTAAAGGAACTAAAGGAAATCAGCCTGGCCCTGAAGGGAAAAAGGCAGCAATTTCAAAGGCAGGTGAACAACAACACTAAAATAAAATTAATTAACTTTCCTTTAAACTAATTCTTTTAAGTTTTCATGGCAATTTGTGCTTGTGAAAAAATTCTTGGCATGTTTTCTATAGGGAAGACATTTATTCTCTGTAAACCCTAAAGATAGGAGGAAAAGGGGATAGTTCCATTCTCCCAGGTAGAAAGGGAAGACTCTATTAACATTGGGCAGAGCAGAAAACTGTTTTAGTTACATGGTTGCTTGCTATAAGGCCCTTTGAAGCAGTCTGAACCTGCATAGAAAAATGTCCCCATAGAATATTAAAAATATAGGCTGGATATGAGGTCTCTAGTTTGTTTTTAGTTAATTGTGGGTGCTCAGATGTCTGTAGAATGCATGTGTTTGTAAGAAGAATGACCAAATGCAAACCCAGAAACAGAGATGTGGCTGAAGTCTCACGGTGATCCCACTACTGCTTGGACCACAGTGGGAGGCTCATTGAGTCTTCCTGAAGTGCTAAAAAGTGACCCCTCAAATCAGGTAGAGTGGATGATTTATAGGATGGGGGATAGAAAGAGTACTCGAGCCAGGCTCTAACCTTTCAGCAGCCAGGCAACAGTTAGCAGAAGCTCCTCGTTTTTGCTCCTTAACCACTTTTATATCTTTAGGCAAGAAACTTAGGCTGACAAAGCTTTATCACCAGAGAGCTGGGAATAAAAATACCAGTTCTGCTTATTCTGCAAGGTTGTTACAAGGATGAAATTAAATAAATGAATATGAAAACATTGTATAAACTACTGTTACACAACTCTGAAGTCTCATTACTTGCTAAGATTACAATGTCCTCAAACTTCAGCGTGTAGATACGAATCTTTTGCGATGCTTGCTAAGAATGCAGTTTTGAGAACTTCTATTTCCAGCAATACATAAGGCAAGAGAACCCAGAAAACCCTCTCTCTTGCTACACAACTCCTAGAAATGTTGGATAAAGTATAGCCAACATAATTATAAATGCATAACTGAGCTTGTGATCAAGAAAGGAAAATTCCTACAGCCAGAAACTGGCAGGAGGAGCTGGGACTCGGAGAGGTAATTGGGTGCCCACGCCCCAGCCGCCTCTAGCTAGGGACAGTCATCTAGAGTAATGTCTTTTAGGCTGGAGGCGGACAGAAGACAAGGTCTGAAGCTGCCTCGACGCAAGGAGTAAGAACTGGGACCTCTGTCTCCAGTTCTTCTAAAGAGCATTTTCCTAATTAGAAAGGCAGACTGAAAGACAAATCTACCATTGGCAAAGGGAAGTGACAAGGAGTCTTGCCCTCCTTTGCTCCTTGCTCTTTGTCTGCTGACTGTCCTGCTGGAGGTCAGATGAGGTCAGCTTGCTCTGTACTGCTGGCGGCCTGGGGAGAAAGGGACTGAGGACACTGACAGCTGAAGGCTCCCCATGTGATGCTAGCCCATCACCTGGCCCATCCAGCATATTCAGTTGTAAAAACACAAAAAAATAAACCTCAAACCTCCGGGTCTGAGTTCCATGAGGTGATCAGGGTGAGCTCTCACCTGTGGGTTATACCACAGGCTTCCCCTTCTGTGACCTCATATTATTTGCATGGTCCACAAGGACCCCAACCCTGAAACTAACTCCTAGTCCCTGTGTTGATGGGATGGAGGTACAGAAGGCAGAAACTAGAGTATTTTCCTTGCAGGGTTGCCCCTCTGCCAACGTGGATTCTAGAAATAAAGCCCAGTCTAACATTAACTCTAGTTTCCAAATCCATTTGTAACCAGACCAAGGAGAATTTTAGATTTTCAAGGACTTTAGATATTGGAGATGAGATACAGAGTGTAAATATCTTTAAAATGTTTGAAAAGTGCAGCTCCTGGGTCCCAAGGACTCAGTAGCTAGTCTGGGTGCAGGAACCTGGATTTTAAGCAAGCATCCCAAAGGAGGAAGATGCAGATGGCTCCCAAAGGACCCAATGAGAAATGTGTCTTTGCCACTTTCCCCAAATGATTTCCATTGGCCACTTTAAATACTACAGGCGTCCACGCTTGGGTCCACCTCCATCTTAGTGGGGTAAAAGGATACCCTTTAATGACACACTTCCTTTTCTCCTCTGTGGCCACCAGGCAGTTTTCTGACTTCAACAGTATTCAGAATTTTTCTCCCCCCGCTTGAAAAAGAAGCAAACAATAACAACAAATAATAGTAATGAGACTCAATCAACACAGAGAGTAGATGGAGCTGACATTCTCTTCCCTTTTTCTGCATCTGCTTCACTGGCCTCCCCAGTGCCCTGCTGCTGAACCCATCCAGCCTGGAGATGCACCATCAGCTGATTATGACTTTTGGAGTTAGAATGGTGCGTGATGAGCCATTGAGGCAAATGACTCATAAACATAAACAGTTAATTACTCTTTATGTTCTTTCCGTATTGAAGACCTGCAGTTGCTCCAGGTCCATTTTGCCCTTCAGAGGAGGGCTGGGGCAGGGATGGAGGAAAGGTTAGGGGAAAGTCTCAAAGAACGGCCACCAGGAAAATTTCCATCCTGACTCTCCATCTTCTTGTTCTTTGTTTTTTTTTTTTTAATTTACTGAACTCAACCTGAGAGGGGTTTCCTTTAGAAAGCCTGTGCAGGGAGAGTTGGTTTTCCTATCTTTGAGCTGTTCAGCCATCTGTCCCAATTTTATCCTGGTTTCCTGTTATTTTCATTTTGCCTTTTATAAAGATTAACATGCGGTGCAACCACATATTCTATTAAGCTTGTCTCCTCACTACTTTATCTCATTAACTGCTTGATCACTGTGAATAAAAATAATCTTCCATTAAGTCACAACTTCAAACGTCTCTGAGACTTTAGATCAAGCAAACCTTCAACAGCTTAAAAAAAAAAAAATCCCTTTAAATCCAAGAGGTTCACTTCAAAGAAAAACCTATGGGTGTTCTCAGCCCAGCTGACAGGTAAATAGTCATTTGTAACTAAAGATATGCAAGTGAGAAAACACAGCTTACTCTGGAGTTTGTAACTACTATGAACTTTTTCCTCTAGGTAAGGCCACTTAGAGCTGGCCCTGGGATGGGATTGACATGGATGACACCACATCCTACACATGCAAATGGGTATAATATCAATAGGCAACCATGCAGTTTTTTGTCCTATTTCATATTTTATCTTCGTATTTACAAAATTACTACAAAACGAAACATAAAACAGGAAAAAAGGAAATGGTGGTAAGGATAAATATCATCCCAACCAGATATTTGTTGTGATTCTTTAGTCAGTCAGTTGTGTCCGACTCTTTTGCAAACCCATGGACTGTAGCTCACCAGGTTCCTCTGTTCATGGGATTTCCCAGACAAGGATACTGTAGTGGGTTGCCATTTCCTTTTCTAGGGGATCTTCTTGACCCAGGAAAGATCTCTGTGTCTCCTGCTTGGCGGGTGGATTGTTTATCACTGGGCCACCTTGGAATCTCCACCAACCAGATATAACCACTTTTAATATTGGATTGGCCAGAAAGTTTGATCTTATGGAAACCCTGAATGAACTTTCTGGCCAACCCAGTATTTTGATAGTCATTCTGCTTTGTGTGTGTGTGTGTGTGTGCGTGTGTATAAAAGTAGTGATGTGCATATGCTTGTGTAGCCATTCTTGTTTTTGTTTGTCCCTCCCCCCTATTTCCATGTATTTTCTTTGTGTAAAGAAACAGCGGTTTGTGAGCTGTTTCTTTTGTCTGAACTGCTCTTCTTTCTCTTGGGAGCTGTTTTTTGCTCTCCCTAACCTATCTCTTCCCCATTAGATATTCTCATGGCTTAGTGGTTTCCCCTCTGGGCATTGATCATAGTTGTAAGTTTTTACTCCTGTCTGATTTTTGATTGTTCTGTCTCTCCCACTAGACTGTGAGCCTCAAAAGGGTAGGGATTGTGTATTCTCAAGACTCAGCACAGTGCCTGACACACAGTGGAAGTTTCAAGAATTTAGTTTGGATGGATGAACAAGTTTTCATGCCTACAGGATGCTCCAGGCATAGATAAAACTATTTTTTAAAACTTTTTATTTTATATTAGAGTATAGCCGATTAACAATGTTGTAATAGCTTCAGGCGCACAGCAAAGGGACTTGGCCATACATATACTTATATCTGTTCTCTCCCAAACTCCCTTCCCATCCAGCTTGCCACATAATATTGAGCAGAGATCCCTGTGCTATACAGAAGGTCTTGTTGGTGGACAAAACCATTGTTGGTCCAGCTATAGTTTAAGTTCGAAGTTGCTTAATGGCTATTGTAGATGGGAATATGTCCATCTTTGTATGAAAAAGCCATGCCCATGTTCTTAGTTCAGTTCAGTTCAGTCACTCAGTCATATCCGACTCTTTGCGACCCCATGAATCGCAGCACGCCAGGCCTCCCTGTCCATCACCATCTCCCAGAGTTCACTCAGACTCACATCCATTGAGTC